>CAIGRK010034422.1:0-12370 GCA_903798315.1 Fraxinus greggii | reverse complement strand
TAACACAAATTATTCTATATGAAAAAAGATCACATGTTACCAAATTGATTTTAGTACACGTGATAAAAGATTAAAAAAAATAACTACCTTTACTGAACTTTGAGAGGATTAAGTTTTCGTGCTGATAACGTATTATTAAACAGAAAAAAGAGAAGAGAGAATAAAAGTCAATAGACTTGTGTGTATTATAATGAGAACCAAATCCCTATTTTTATAGGGTCTAAAATAGAGTTATAAATGAAATGAAATACACTTTTTAAACTAGATAAGATTTATCTATATACTATGATAATACTAAATAATCATTAATAATTATCTTATTATTTTACAACATAACAACATTTTTCGTAATAATGAAAAGTAAAGACTTACTCTCCAATTAATTACCCTACTTTTTAATAACAATAACAAAACAAAGGTTTGCTTGGGTGAGAGTATGATATTTTTGAGAGAGAGAGAGAGAGAGAGAGAGAGAGAGGCGTGTATACTTGATCTATATATGCAAGGACAAAATACCTCTGATATATATATATATATTTCACACTTCCATTGAGAGAGTTTTTTGATGATCGCATCTATTGGGCACTTTCCTCGTCAATCTCTTTTAACCTTTGCTCTTTTAGAATTTTTTCAGTGGGTTTGCAGTGAAAGAAAAGCATAAAGATACGGGCTTTCGGATCGTCGAATCAGTGTTCGCATCAACTGATGTTTTTGGTACGAGATTTAGGTTCATTCAATGTTAAATTAAAAGAATATTTCAGAATTTAGCGGATTCTTTAAATCAGTTGCTTTTCTTTTTTTTTTGGTTAAATTAATGAACTTTATGAAAATGAAGCCTGGTTTCGATTTATTAAGGATTTATGTTCTGATGTAATGAAACTTTGATCTTGTAATTAAATCTTTTCTGCGAACCCTTTCTTTCCTGCACTAAAGTGTAGCTATTCAGTGCTGTTTCAGCCTCATAATCTTTATTGCCTGTCAGAGTATCAACTTTTTAGTGTTTCCTTACATTTGAAGCATTCTTATACTTGATTTGAAGTTTAATTACTATATACAGTCACAAATTGGGGCTTTCTGAAGTTTGTTCGTAATTTTGCCCGTCTTTGGCCCATCGTTGGTTAACCTACTACATCGTTTATGCTGTGATTCCTTGATCCAGGTTTAGTTGACTTATACTGTTGTCTAAAGTCAAATGAGGAAAGATGTGTTATTGATGTCTAGCTTAACATCGTCTCACTTAAGATCTATATCTGCTGAATTCAGTTGTTTGATGAATCTTTGCGATGACTTTATTAGAACAGGGATTTTTTTATTTTATTATCGGAATATACATTTGTTACTATTTTTAGATTTCTAGTGCGCACCTTAAGTGTAGCATCTCCTAATGTGCATTGTTTCGAAGACTTGAAGTTGGACTCAAGAGGTAACAAAGATAAGTTTAAAGAGTCAAACAGAGATCAGTTTGATAGACTTTTTATCTTGAATTTGATATTGATGTGGGTTATTGCTTAATGTGAATTTGCATATGATTTGAGTTGTTGCATTATCATACATTTACGATATTTTAACAAAAGTAGAACAGAAGAGCAAATGCATATTTTAATTTCTTGTATCTCTACTAAATAAGAGTAATAAATGTTTCAGGGCTGTGATGGCAAACAAGTTCAATTCAGGAGACAGTAGGACTAGGAGTTCTGTGTCAATTTTTATAGTAGCTGGTTTATGCTGTTTCTTCTACTTACTGGGAGCATGGCAGAGAAGTGGTTTCGGGAAAGGAGACAGTATAGCATTGGAGATGACCAAGAGTGGAGAAAACTGCAATATTCTCCCGAATCTCAATTTTGAGACCCATCATGGTGGTGAAGCCGGAACCATTGATGATTCTGATTCAGAAGTGAAAGTGTATAAGCCATGCACTTCTCGCTACACGGATTACACTCCTTGCCAAGATCAAAGGCGTGCTATGACCTTTCCAAGGGACAATATGATCTACCGTGAGAGACATTGCCCTTCTCAAGAAGAGAAGTTGCATTGCCTTATTCCAGCACCTAAAGGTTATGTTACCCCATTTCCATGGCCTAAAAGTCGTGATTATGTTCCCTATGCCAATGCACCGTATAAGAGCTTGACAGTCGAGAAGGCTATTCAGAACTGGATTCAATATGAGGGCAATGTGTTCAGGTTCCCTGGTGGAGGAACACAATTTCCTCAAGGGGCTGATAAATACATCGACCAGCTTGCTTCAGTAATACCAATTGAAAATGGAATAGTACGAACTGCGTTGGACACTGGTTGCGGGGTATGATGAGTGCTGCAAAACTCTCTTGAATAACGAATGCACTTATTTAAATATCTCTCTTCGAAATTCTTTTTCCAATAACTTTTTGAAAATGGGTTATTGTGTTAGGTTGCAAGNCTTGACAGTCGAGAAGGCTATTCAGAACTGGATTCAATATGAGGGCAATGTGTTCAGGTTCCCTGGTGGAGGAACACAATTTCCTCAAGGGGCTGATAAATACATCGACCAGCTTGCTTCAGTAATACCAATTGAAAATGGAATAGTACGAACTGCGTTGGACACTGGTTGCGGGGTATGATGAGTGCTGCAAAACTCTCTTGAATAACGAATGCACTTATTTAAATATCTCTCTTCGAAATTCTTTTTCCAATAACTTTTTGAAAATGGGTTATTGTGTTAGGTTGCAAGTTGGGGTGCATATCTTTGGAAGAGGAATGTTATAGCAATGTCGTTTGCGCCAAGAGATTCCCATGAAGCCCAGGTTCAATTTGCTCTTGAAAGGGGAGTACCTGCTGTTATTGGTGTTCTTGGAACAGTAAAGATGCCATATCCATCTAGAGCTTTTGATATGGCGCACTGTTCACGGTGTCTAATTCCTTGGGGAGCGAATGGTAAGAATCAAATGTTAATTATCTTTTTCTGTGAATCTTCTATAGACAAACCAAACTGATGTATATCTTATAATTGCAATTCATAGGCCGTTAATCAAATTCCAAAATATGAACCAGCCCATTCCTCTCATTGTGAAAGATCCCTATCTAATCCAGCTGTGTATCATTTTTACATTTACTTAGATTATTTCTGCTGAACAGCTCGTCATAAATTAATATTTTGTTCTTTCTCATTGCAGATGGTATATACATGAAAGAAGTTGATAGGGTTCTTAGACCTGGGGGCTACTGGGTGCTTTCAGGCCCTCCCATCAGTTGGAAGACTAACTACAGAGCATGGCAACGTCCTGAGGAAGAACTTCAGGAAGAGCAAAGGAAGATCGAAGAGATTGCTAAACTTCTCTGCTGGGAGAAGAAGTCTGAGAAGGGTGAAATTGCAATATGGCAGAAGAGAATGGACGCTGATTCATGTCGTTCCTCACAAGAAAATTCTGGAGCTACATTTTGTAAAGCTGAAGCTGATGATGTCTGGTAAGCAGTTACCTCGTACGTGTGTTCATACGAACTCAAGGTTTCTGATATGTAAAGGGACGAAAATTTTCAACTTATAGTGGTTCCATTGTGGACGCAAACACTCCTTAAAGTGCCACAAGTTGCATATTCTTTGTCGGAAGAAAAATCCTAAACTGAATCATTAATGTACTGTATTTTTGGCATATTAGGTACAAGAAAATGGAGCCGTGTATTACTACATATAACAATGGCAACAGAGATGAAGTTTCTAGTGTGGATGTAAAGCCATTCCCTGAGAGGTTATATGCCGTTCCCCCTCGAATTGCTAGTGGGTCTGTTTCTGGAGTGTCCGTTGAGGAATATCTGGAGGACAACAAGAAATGGAAAAAGCATGTGAGTGCATATAAAAATATCAACAAAATCATTGACACAGGAAGGTACCGCAACATTATGGATATGAACGCCGGATTGGGAGGATTTGCTGCTGCCTTGCAATCTCCCAAATTTTGGGTTATGAACGTTATGCCCACTATTGCAGAGAAGAATACCCTTGGTGTTATATATGAAAGGGGACTTATTGGTATTTATCATGACTGGTAAGTCTTCTTTACGCACACAATTTCTAGTCTCTATAATCATGAGCATCTTATATTTTGGCTTGCCATCAATTCACTTTGTCACTCGATATTTGAAGTTTTCAACTTAGGAAGCACTGACATGGACACAAATGTCGGACATGATACACATGACACAGACACGCTGACACACAATTTTTAAAAAAAGTACCGACATATCCTTAACACGCTGATTAAAAAAAATTAGATTATATGTTTTCATTTTTTTTTTTTTGGTATATTGTAAAGTAAATTTTTTATTAATTCCAGCATGTTGACAATGTATCTCTTGGTGTGTCGGTAATATGTCCAAATGATACGTTCACTTGTGATCCAGTTAAGCACTAATATCACATAAACTCATGAATTGGTCCTGTGATAGGCTGTTGTAGTATTATTGTGTATTTGCAATTCTCGGGATAAAAATGTTTACTGCTTGCATTTATTTTGTCAAGCGTGACCTTTTAGTGTAGCTTTTTACGGGCTTGTGCAGTGTTGAGCATCATTCTTCTGTTTAGCTTTATATTTGATTTTACTCTGTCACACTTGAAATCTGAAAATTTCTTTGCTCATTGTAATTTTCCTGATTTAGGTGTGAAGCCTTCTCTACATATCCAAGGACGTACGACCTCATCCATGCTAATGGTGTTTTTAGCTTATACAGAAATAAGTAAGTATTACCTTTATGCGACAATTCTGCATTCATTTGAGAAATGGATGCTTGATGGAGGTTATTCATGGCTTCACATTGGGGCAAGCCTTTGCATCAATATATCTGACACTTGCGTCATGTCATTTTTAAATTTCAAAATGTGAATCTAAATTATGTCTACCTTTAAATTTGATCAACCTGATACAGGTGCGACTTTGAAGACATTCTTCTAGAGATGGACCGAATGCTGCGGCCAGAAGGTGCAATTATCTTTCGAGACGAAGTGGATGTGCTCGTCAAGGTGAAGAAGATTATAGGAGGTATGAGATATGACTCGAAGTTGGTAGATCACGAGGACGGTCCTCTTTTCCCCGAGAAAATACTGGTTGCAGTTAAACAATATTGGGTGGGCAACTCCACTTCAGTGCAGTGAAAAGCCAGTGCAATATCAAAGCAGGACTAGCAGTCGACAGGATTCTGAGGAGCAATTCTTTTATCCCTCTTACAGCTCCACGGTTACAAGATATGTTTGGCCGCAAATTTTTTTTTGCCAGTGGATGTGTTGATTATCCTCAATTGATCAAGCTGTACTTGTAACATCAATATTTATTCTTGAGATTCTTTTACATCGATGTCCCTAGGCTTGCAATAACTTTAGAATTATTTTAAAAACACTAGGAACAATGTACCAGATGTTTCTATTTTCGTTTGATAATTTGTTGAAGCTATTTACAAGTCTGTGGGAGTAACTGCAGTTCAGTATGGGCAAGCATGATCTTATCAAAGTCGAATTGATTTCACTTTAGGCCTTGACATGGCTATTCATTTCTTCCAGTTCTTCGTACAAAATGCTTGATAACTTGCTACTTGTCTATCTGCATCGTCCAACTGTTGCTTGCCGCGATGATAAGGAGCAAACAATACTGTTTGTGGCTTGTAGTAGTTCTCGTTCAAATCAGTGATGTTATGCAGGTACTCCATATATTGATTGCTCGTTCTTATCTCTAATTCAATTGCCACTATCGTCGAGAAGATTGGTATGACTTTCTTTACTCTTTATTTGGCAGTTTCTAGTCTCTAAAGTTGATTTGAGCATCCTATTGTTGATTTGCCCTCTATTCACATCATCACTTGATATTTGAAGTTTTTAACCCATTTGAAGTACCTTTTGGTTCAATATATCTAAAGATTATGGCAAAATTGCTGCTAATAATGTGACATACCCGTATTAGTCTACTCTGAGGACATGGTGTAAGGATTGTCTCTGTTAACATTTTTCCTCGGATTGCTTGTATATGTGTAGACATGTACAGCTCGCAAAACATGTAGCCAGCATGATAGGGAGTAAACATAGAAATGGCAAGAATCCTAAGATTGTAAGGCAAACCAGCATAATTCGCAAATTAGGAAAACACATTAAGGATTTCGATTATGGTTCTTCACTTCTTTGTATGACAACGAGGACATGAGTACTTGAGATATTTTGGTATTAGACGCATTATATTAGGAAAACATATTAAAGATTTCGATTATAGTTCTTCACTTCTTTGTATGACGATAAGGACATGAGGTACTTGAGATATTTTGGTATCAGACGCATTATATTCGACATATAAACATAGTATTTAGTAGCATTGAATAATGATTTGAGGATTCAGAAGAGTTGAAACAAATTAGGCAGAATTAAAGTGAGTATTCTACAAACTTATTTTTGGTGGTTACACGTGATCTTTACATTAGGTAAATGGGTAACTCAAGGCAGACAAACTCCTGCCAACACCTCGTACACCCTACCAACCAAGAAATAAAAACCCAAGTAAAATAAAATAGAAATGAGAGAATAAAGACATGCTGCAAACAATAATTTCCTTTTAGCTCATTGCCGACACAAGTGAATAAATTTATATTTTGATTTAGTTTCATCCTACATTGTTAAGCTGAAACTTCTCTAATAGATTTGTAACCACTCGACTACTCTGTCTTTATAAAACGATTTAATGGTGGGTTCCAATATAAATGTGATGATTTTATCGTCCTAACAATTGGTATTCGATAAAGAATAATATTAGTTGTACGTAATGGAGTTACATAACGATTTACATATAATTTGTCAAAAAGAGAGTGGAGAATTTTTGTTTTTTGTTTTTTTTTTTAATTTGGTTGAGGAAATTCTGATCCAATTATATCTCACTACATAATATGTATGCAAATCATTATGTACATGTATCACACAACCGTTCAATAAATTTAACTCGTCAACTTGACCTCACGAGGGCTACTTTCTTATAGTAGACTAGTTTCATTATGAACTGCTGTGTCGGTTTTGAAAAGAAGAAACTAACATGACATGTATAATGTAAATTGTTGTGTCAATACAGTAACATGATGGGGCTTCAATCAACAATTGATTCTTGAATTTTTCAAATCAATTTTTATTTTGTTACCTGGGAAACATACATGTTATGAAGAATCCTCGGGCAAACGTACGTGCTTGTGGATTTTTTTGATTTTGAATGGCAAATATTCTTCCACAGTCTAGACCAAAAATGCAGAAAGTAACAAATCCCCAAGTAATTCCAAGCTTGTGCTTGGTACAAGACAAAGAACACAAGTTCTTCTACAAAACTGTCTAGTACGGAATTTGAGACATTGTGCAAATCTTCAAGGCATGGGCGTGTTTCGATAAGATGGACTATACATTGTTGAACATCGTTAAATAAAGTAAAACAATAGCTAAAATATTATCTACAATACCTTTCCTGTCCTCTCGAGCTATTACCCTTTTACTGGATAACCTGATAAAACTATTTTCAGGTATTGCAGGGAGAGTAGTGAGCAAATTCACTCTGGCTAATGTCAATCAGCAGAAATTTTTTTGTCTTGGTTTACAGGGATGGATCCAGGACCGGATTACAAGCCGGACTAATATGTAAAAAGAATAAAATTAATAAAAGGAAAGGAAAAAAATGGTACAAGTTGGTAGGCTCAAATCAAATTGCTACCAGTTTACTAATAAACTCTAAAAAAATAAAAATAAAAAATAAAAAAGCTACCACATTTGAAAAAAATACGACACTAGTTCTCAAGATTGAAATCGAGAAATTACATCACAACCTTCAGCCCGTAGCTCGTCCTTAACCCCCCACGGAACCTTCTTCCTGGTTAGCCCTCCCAACCCACCTTATCCGAACCCATTTTTTTTTGATAAAAATACATTTTGGAATAGTGCTTTAATGGAGAATGTGTCGTTAGAAAATAAGGAAACGTTTTGAATTTACGTGTAATATTATTTTATTGAAGAATGTAATTAAAAATAAGAAAGAGAAAAATGTATTTTGAAAATAATGGAGACCAAACAAGAGCTAAATAAATCCCCAACTTTAAAAACAGTCAATTGAGTCATAGTCATCATCTGGTAAACCAAACTTATTGTCATATTGTACACACCTTAATGGCTAATTTTAAGTGTGATTCTCATTGAGCCAAGTTGCCTGATTAGAACTATCATTAATTCAGCCAAATTCTTCCTCTATTTATCTCCTCTCCCTGCAGCAGTTTCATTATTCATCAAACCTTAGCAATTCCAGCCAAAAATTTCAAGATTCTGCAATATAAATTCTTCTTTTTAATCATTTGTACAATACCTATGTCTATTATGACACTGAATTCAACGTCCAGTAAGAGCATCTTACACAATCATGGGGCTACTTCCTTTCCTTTGTACTTAAATGGAGGGGAAGAAACCTTTGTACTAAAACCAGTAGACTCAAATCAAAGCCGAAATTCCTCCTCCTCCACCCCACATGAACCCTTTCACCTTGCAAGAAAGAAAGCAGAAGACAGAGAAATTGACATTTTCACCGCTGATAAATATTTCAATGAGGAGCAAAACGATAGCCCAAAAACCAAGGAATTACCAAATCAGCAGAACAAGAAAAAAGACCCCGTTGAACTATTTGATATAAAAGAAAAAACTACGATACCAACTAGAAGTATTCATTCTGAATCAAGTTGGAATAGTCGAAGCGTGTTATTGCATAATATTCCAAGAAATCAGCAGCCCTGCAGAAAGAGTAACATGAAGAGCTTCCTTGCTAGCATTGGTTGCAATTGCTCGTGCAATGACAAGAATTCAGTAGAAATTGATTATTGTACGGGCGATAACTATCTTAACAAGAGCTTTAGCGGCAGGGTGGACAATGGCAAAGCAATACAAGAGCTTGAAAATGGTGATATGGTAACTAGTAAGGAGGGTTGGCAGTGCAAAAAACTTGATGAAATTCGAGTTAAGTTGAAGATAGATGATCATTTCAGCTTCCCAGATTTTAATCCCAAGACAGAGAATCCAGCAGTTAAAATGGAATTACAAGCACGGGATAATTCGACCAGAAAATCTCTTGATGTTTTTGGCTCCCCAGTACTAGAGAATGGGAAGAATTCATCCACACTCGAGAAAAAGTTAACAATGTTGAATTGGGATAAAATTTCTCCAAGAGTGGAAGAAACTGAAATCCCAGCGAGTTCCACTGGAATGTACAACGACAGCGATAGCGATACAAGTTCAGACTTATTCGAGATCGAAAGTTTGTCGAAAAATGCCAATCCCTTTCTTACAAGGCAAGAATCAGATGTCAATAGCATGTCCAGCTGCATTACCCCCACAACTTGTTACGCACCTAGTGAAGCCAGCATAGAGTGGAGTGTCATCACCGCTAGCGCTGCTGGTTTCTACGCCATGTCGGACACTGAAGAGCCAAGATCAACCACAACCGGTGCTTCGGCCGCCACCACCATAGCATATCCCCAGAAGACGGTACTAAGTACGCCAAAATGGCGTCGTCCAAGCATTTTGTCGGTTTGTAATAGTCAAACAGCTGTTAGAGTTGCAGGGGATGCATTTCCTAATGCAAGAAGGCATCGATCGGAGTCATTCACACTGTTGACGAGATTTAATTCCGAGGGTAAGCTGAAAGGGTTCGATAAACGAAACAGACAACACTCTTTTGATGCAGGCGCTCTCTCTAGACCGCATTCTGGACGTGCAACACATCTGTTATATATTCAATAAATTATATTTTGTATTATGTTCCTAAAGCATTTCCATTGTTACCAAGTGATTAACAGTTGATAGCTAATAATAAGCAGAATAAAGTAGCTTAATTCTCCTGTAAGAGTTTCTTACAACTATATTTACGTTTCTATGACACAAATAAACACATCTTGAGAGCTATATCACTTTAGAAACCACAATGTTAAAATAAGTCGACAATTAAAATTGGCAGTTGAGTAGTTGGTGCATAGAGTGTTTTCTAGCTATAGTAAATCAACTTC
Source organism: Fraxinus greggii (assembly GCA_903798315.1). Classification (NCBI taxonomy): domain Eukaryota; kingdom Viridiplantae; phylum Streptophyta; class Magnoliopsida; order Lamiales; family Oleaceae; genus Fraxinus; species Fraxinus greggii. The sequence goes on along the minus strand of CAIGRK010034422.1, from coordinate 2,350 downwards.
TTCAAGAAATAAAACTGCGGACCAGGCTACTAGTTCGGTCGACATGAAAAAAGATCCGAACGAGGTAAGTGAAACAAAGGGGGTACAAAGGGAAGCTGCACTTAGAGATCGTGCTCTAGAAAATGTGGCTATGCAGGAGATGCATTTGGTTATACTCATGAAGATATAGATGAAGCTTTAGACATGCTAGAGTTGGGTTATGGCTTGCTGCCTTGCTCTTTATTCTTGTAGTAAATTTGACAATAAGCCTACCAAATATTACCCGCGATGTATCACAACGAGTATGTCGAGGTCACATGAGATTTAATTTTTTGTTCTCTTTAGCTTCCTGTCTTGGCATTACTTCCATTTACCGAAGATTCTTTATTTTCGGAGTGTCAGGAAGGTTCAAAAGCAAGATATTGGGATTCTTCAACTATTTATGATCTCTATTGAACTTCTTGGTAAGATTCGAACTCATATGAAGTTCTTACCATCTATCAGAGAAGATCGAACGGGTATTTCATTACAAAGAAATTCTTTGATTTCTATTTGAAACAGTGGATCACGTTCTATGAATAATCGAGACATAGAGGAATATTCAGATAGGCAAGTTCTATGTCCCCTCCTAAGACGATATTTCTATTATGAATAAGTACTCAACCGATGTAGCAATTTGAATAAAAATAAAATAAAAAAACTCGAATCTTATCTAAGATATTTTCTGTAAATTTAGTGGTCATCACAATTTCTTCCATTCTTAAGAAAAGCACAAAAATATGTCAAGAAAGCCTTCGTAGAGTTACTTTAAAAAAAAAAAGAAAAAAAATTGGTAAACATACAAAGGGCTTCTGAATGTATGAGAGCAATAATAAACAAAATGAAAGTTGAAATTTATCAACGTAATACTAAGTGGTCACAACAGTATTGATAATGAAACTTATTTAAGCAAAGAATAAGTTCGATGGTGACACGCTGCCCTAATAAAAGTCACAACCAATAACAGTAGGCTGCGGTCCATTCTACAACCACCTTATTAATGGCGGGCCCCTCTAATAGGGGACAATCAGCACCATAATGGGCATGAGGGATCCACTCATCTGATGTCATTTGATAAAACACACACATTAACATTTCCAGTGTGTTTGGACTTTGGATTGGAGGACATGGACAGGATCGAAAGAAAAAATTTGAGAAGAAAAAAAATGAAAATTATTGCTTTATTTTAACTTCTCTGGATAATGGGAGGAAAAGAAAGGGGTTCCCCTCCTATTTCTCGATAATGTTACAAGAACTGGGACGAAAATTGGCCAGCTTATAGGTGAAAACCTTAACATTTGAACTTGCAAAAATAATTCAAGAGTCGACTCATTCACTTCGAAAATATAAGAGCTTCGATCCTTGACCTTTTAACTTTTCGTGGTCAATATCTGGTCTTATATTCAAAACATTTTTCTTTGATTTTCCTTCAGGTTTTTACCACTACTTAAGCATGTTAACTAAAGAATGATTATCTCTATATTCAATATAAAAAGAAAAAATTTCTTTTTCATCTTTGTAAATCCCAGAGGAATAAATGGAAGATTCCAAAACTGGATTAGGAGACGTAGATTCAAATTCTGAGCGAGCGGTGCTTTCATTATGCAATTCCTCTTTTAGTTAGCGATTGTTCATAAAAAGAGAATGCCTTCTTAGGTATGATTCCTTGTATTCTTTTCCTAATGATGCATGAAATAACCCTTGATCTAGATGAAGGTTTGTAGAGGAAAATCCGTTGTCCTTACATTTAGCGTTTACACTTGTGATCATAACCAGGCATTACAATCATTAATGATGGATATTTCAATATCTCGGACAACTTGATAGACATTATGCCTAAATTTACAGATAGGATCTTAAATGGTCAACTACCTCATCCAGAGTTGAAAAGGAAAAAAGTGGGAAATATAATGAAGGTGGTCCAGTGAGGAATATAAATTAAAACCCTGTCGTAATCTTGAATAAACATCTTACATTGGACAAACAACTAAATATCAGAGTATTTTGATCCCTGCTAATTAAGTGGATATGGTGGTCCTCGGACTAAAATTCATTTAATAGTTAGAGATTAATGAGATTTATTCTATCTATTAAGAGACACCTCTGAGATTGATAAATGACACTATACAGCTGATTAAAACCATATACTTTCCCTCTGATTACCAGCTACGACGATTAAGGTATTCTTTCCAAAATCCTGAACAGAATGTAGTTCACTTGATCGAGATAAAAAAATGACGCCCTGATCATCCCTACCAGCAAGGGGATTGATTTTACTATAGATAGAATATCAGAGCTGACGCCGGACAGAATAATGATTATTCTGCAGGCT
>CAIGRK010034190.1:0-15541 GCA_903798315.1 Fraxinus greggii | reverse complement strand
GTCAATGATGTGGATAGATCGAGCTCGGAGTCAGTATTCTAAATTAATCTAACAAAACTGTAAAACTAGGGTTTTATATCAAATTATGGATGATTGTATTGGCTCTCGAATCTACCTATTGCTATATATTTCAATTCTTGATTTATAATCTAATTCCGTTGTTACGTTCTTGACAATCGATAAAGTTATGATACATAATTTTATTTTTCAAGATAAATTAAATCTATCATAACCATGACCCGAATTTATTCCTGGTCTAAATTTGAATGATTAGAATGCATTAAATTTTTGATTATCTACATGATTGTACATGTAATAAGTTTTATTCCCAATATTTATTGCACATATGTTAATTTTACCGCGTTCTAAATTTAATGAGAATCTCGCTTCACTACAACAAGTAATTAATTATTTAATTGATGGCCAATTAGTTAAATAATGCACTAGATATGCAAAATTAATCAAGAAACATAAGAACTAAACTAAATTACTAGTCTTGAATTTAAAAATAACAAATAGGGTTCATCTTCATCCAATACAAAAGAGAATCTAGCCTAACATTCTAATATATATATTACAAGAAGAATAATAGAAAAAATCACCCTGATGATAAAATAATTCAAAAGATGTTGATCTTCAAGTTCAAGGTTAAATTCTTCAAAATCTTGGTGTAATTGACATTCAATTCCTTAATATGGCTTGATCTCCTCTCTCTCAAAATATAGTAATTTTCATCTTGTTTTTGATAAATTTGATGATATTATTGTGTATGAAGAGGCAAGAGAGTCTTTTTTCCAATGTGTAGCCCTCTTTCTCTATTTATAAGAGGCAGAAAATATGTCAAAATCACGTTAAATTTCGGTTCCAGAAGAGTTTGAATCCCAAAGGAAACCGATAATTCATCTGCAAAAATGCCCCCTCCTCCCCTACATGCAAGCATAAGCATCACGCATTTACCATTGGTTCAAATGGCTCTAGGGTCAAAATTATGGTTTCTTGTGCGTGCACCAAAATTGTTCCTTGTGCGCGTCGTTTTGTGCACTATCGTTCTTGAACATTTTTCGATATTTAAGTCATAACTTTCTCTCTCAATATTCGACTGAGTTGATTCAAAATATGTTAAAAATATATCTCAATGAGCTACAAATTATTTTTTTCTAATTCGAACATTTGCTATCCGAAAAATGTGTTTCAAGTTGAGGCTAAAATTCTGAGCATAAGTATTTTAAGCATAAGTTCTTCGACTGAAAATTGATTTGTGAAAGTATTTCAACTATACTGAAAATTGATTTGTGAAAGTATTTCAACTATATTTCGCTCCATTGACATCCAATTGCATTCAATTGATCCTATATAATCTTTAATCAACGTTTTGTGGTTTGAATCAACTATTGAATGTTTAGACTTTGGCTCCCCAAACGTTGGATTTTCTTTGTTTTTGCCCTTTTTCGTTCACTTCATCCAATTCCACCAATTTTTATTAAATTTAACCTAACAAACATAATCAACACAAAATTAGATGTAACTTATCTAAATCACTAACAAATACTCCAATTCAATGGCTTAGATAAGTGTACAAAATACACTTATCAAACACCCCCCAAATTCGAACATTTGTTTATTCTCAAACTAAACTATATTCTAACTTAACCAAAAAATTTAAACATACATGGTTAGATAATTTACCTTTGGTCTCAGGATTGGAATAAATGTATTAAAACTATGAACTGCTACAAAATCACAATGCTAAAATTAATTTCTACTTATTCCATGCAAAACTGACGTATGTGTGTGAAAATTCATGTCAATCATCATAAATTCATAAAGTGGTTCAAATCCTGGTCCTCAATAGTCAAATTTATCATTTCTCCTCTCCTGAAATTCACGCCCCAAACTTATTTATTTAACTCTCTCCCAAAGTGTGACCACGGGTTGAATTTTTACATAATAGTGTATCATCGCTCTATCTAGTTTGGTTGATCTTACTAATTGCAGTTCAACATATCAACAAGTACAGATTCTCCTTAATTTTTTATTGCTTTAACCTCCAAAAATCTACTAGACTAATAACCCATTTGCTAAAAGTCTAATTCTCTCAAATATCTGTACGTGGCTTAATAATTATTTTTGTCATATTATGTGTGGACTTCTCTCTATTAATCTTTCTAAATGACTCTTGTAGCAAGTTTTTGACCGATAACTCCCAAGTCAAATGATTATAGGGCATCGGGTCTTAGATACCCTTGCATGCCTAATCACGTGAATTATAAAGGCTATGAATAGGAGTTTCACGATGTAACGATATTTCTCTCCCCCCTCCCCCTCTCTCTCCCTCTCTTTTTCTAGACAATGATTAGTGCAATGCCTTTTATTAAATACTTATTCTCAAAAATCAACCTTTAACTTAAGATTTTCACATTTTATTCATCTTATTGGCCTTAGACAATCCTCATAAAATTTAGCACACGTGGAATCCACATTTATCTCAATATCTTTCTACAACAACTGAATTACCCCAAGCTATTCTAAAATTGGTTTGAGGATGTATAATTTAGTGGTTATTTGAATTTAGCATCTTGTTCCACTAATTATTTTTTTTTCAACATATTCAAATTTTGAATGAAATTAATCTTTCATGATGGAAAAGATAAATTTTGTGCTAAAAAATATCAAGTTTTACATGAATAAGCATAAATCAGCCATAACATTAACTTTTTTTAACAATTTATAATCTCATACATGATTACAAATATATGTATCATAGTAGGTAAAATTATCTAACACATGCAAGCACACAAAAGCAATAAATATTTTGAAAATAAATTTTTATTTTATCAAATTTTCAAATTGTTATTTATTTATTTATTTTTACACTCGAACAAGCATACAAACCAATAAAAACTCAATTTTTTCACCCTCCAAACTAATAATAGACATTGCCTTCAATTTCTAAAAATCCAACAAAATTAAGGGCAAAAAAGAAAATGAGTATTNCATAGTAGGTAAAATTATCTAACACATGCAAGCACACAAAAGCAATAAATATTTTGAAAATAAATTTTTATTTTATCAAATTTTCAAATTGTTATTTATTTATTTATTTTTACACTCGAACAAGCATACAAACCAATAAAAACTCAATTTTTTCACCCTCCAAACTAATAATAGACATTGCCTTCAATTTCTAAAAATCCAACAAAATTAAGGGCAAAAAAGAAAATGAGTATTCCCCTGGTATAAATCTGTGGGTGGTGAATAGATTGGCATGAAAGTGATGACTCACTTGCTATATCTTTTCCCTTGTCCAATATGTTCAGATGCAATATTCCTTCAAAATAATTAAAAAAATCAATAATAACGTGGAATACTTTATAATAAGCTCATACACACCCTAAAAGAAAATATGAGAATGAATATACACTGTACTACTAAAAGAATAAAAACTACTAATTCTAGAAAGCAAAAATAAATAAGATGGAAGAAAATTGAGTTGCCTCCCAATAAGCACTTAGTTATAGTCATTAGCATGATTTTGATGTTCTGCATCATGGAATTCTGTAGAAAGTTTTTGATGTCTTGCTTAGTTTGCTTCGTTTTACTATGATCCACTTTTCATCGATTTCCAAATCTTAACATTGTCTCCTTCAATGTGATATGACTTGTTTATTCCATCGATTCGAAATCAGCTACATAGACTTCTTTCTCTTTGGACTTAATCACAAATTTAATTGTTGGATAATCGATGAATGTATTTTAATTTCGTCATCATTAATTGATAATTCTTCATTTGGTTCCTTTGTAATTAATTTTTCATCCTCTTTATACTCTTCTTCAATAATTGTTATCTCCTCAAGTTGAATGATCTATTCACAATCTAAATTCACAGGCCATAGTAATTTTTTCCTTTCAATCTTTTCAAGTGGATTATACCCTACCTTTTAAATTCGGTCCCAGAACACAGAATCTCCTGTGCGTATTTTGCTTTTATCCAACATAGCAAGTTCATTATAATATTTTGCAAGTGCTTCCTCGTTCAATAGGGAAGGACCAATTCCCTTAAGCATGATGTCATCCTCTGGATGTATAGATACATATTCGGCCTCAGGCATGTAGCCTTCATCAGATTTGTCAATTGCTTATTTTCGACATCTTAAAATTGTTTAAACCGCAAAATCTTTGACGAAAATGGATTAGTGCATGTATGTATACAAGCATTGCTCAGTATAATGCATCCCATTACGAAGTTAGAAATTTATGTCTTTTACAAACATATCCTCATCATCCATGTCGAGATTACTTGTTGCAAAAAAATTTTAATCCCTTACCACCATCAGAATCCTGCATATACTACTAAATAGTACCTAAAAGAATGCCAATCACAAAAGAAATCAGGGTGGGTGGCCAAAGTTAACAAAACAAAAATTTTTAAAAAATCAAATCCTATCTAAACGAATAAACTCAAATTAAATACTTCGTTCCCTGACAGCGGTGTCAAAAACTCGTTCGTGTGAAACTTATAAGCGTACATGATTGTTAAAAAGTAATAGAATTGATGAGTTAAGAGTATCGTCCCATAGGGAATAAATTCAATTCAAGTTTACTAATTTTGTACAGAATTCGAATTATGCAAACAAAAGAGAGTTTGATTTTGAGATTATTCCAAATTAATCTAACAAAGCTGTAAAATTAGGATTTTGTATCAAATTATGATTTATTTAAAAGTTTGATTTATAAATTTGCCTGTTGTTATTTAAAATTTTGATTTATAATCTAGTTCGTTCATGCATTCTTGACAATCAATAAAACTATGATATATAATTTTCTTTTTAAAGACAAATTAAGTTTATCCTAACCACGATCCGAGTCTATTCTAGTTCGAAAAGCTTTCGGTATTTTAGTCAAAACTTTCTCTTCCAATTTTCGATTGAGGTGATTCAAATTGCGTTAAAAAGATAAGTCAAAGAATTACAATTATTCTAGAAATACAATTTTTCCAATTCGAATGTTTGCTATCTAAAAAATGTGTTTCAAATTGAGTCTAAAAATTTGGAGCATAATTTTTTTGGCTAAAAATTGATTTGTGAAAATATTTGATGTGATCCGTGATACAATGGTAAGTCAGGGCAATGATCCATTGATCGTCGAGGAAGGATCAATAACTAAGCCATAAGAAAAGCGGTTTAAAGAAGCAATGAGACTACTTGCTCAAGCCACGATGGACGAAACATTGGTCACGACAAATAAATAAACAATTTTCATGTTGGGAATGGGTGATGAAACGAAGCGGAGCAACTTTATTCAAGCAATAGACGATGTAGCTGCATGGAACAACTATGTGACCACATAGTTGTTTAGGGCATACGATCATATACCCCTTTACCAAGGTCACAAAGGAGAAGCCCAGTTGATCTATCCGACCACATAGATTTACACTATGCCGCTGCATAGTGTATTTTTCGTCAGTGAATTTTTCTAATTTCGCGTAATCTTCTATTTTAGTTAAAACTATATTTTGTGACATCCTTTGCTATTGTTAGAATTTAATTCCTTTTTTACTAGGGTTTTAGAGATTCCATATAAATAGAGTTATTATTTTCATTGTAAAAAACACGATTATTGAGAGATTAAATGTAAGGCATTATTGCTTTCTTCTTGTTCTTCATCCAATTAATTATAAACTTATCAAGATTATTTGTTGTGGAGTTCAACAAATCAAGTGAGATTCTTGAGTCTTGTAATCAAGGAGTAAACATATTGTCTGTGATTGTGTTGGTTCATTGGTTCAATATTTTTGAATAAAGCTTAAACTTTGATTCTTGGCTTTCTTGGAATTGAATCAATCTTGTGTGGGTTTCGTAACTTCAATTACTACGTGAGTTCGCATTAATTGGTATCGGAGATGCTCCAAAAATCTAGGTTATATCCTTTTTTTTTCTTTTATATGAGTTTTTGTTTTTCATTCTCCGCGTTCTTCTCGTTCTTCAATTATTTTTGTCTCCAACTCATAAATTTTTTTTGCTAGTATCCAGTTGGATTTTTGAGCAAAAAAATGAAAGTTCAAAAAGCGGAGCAGCATAAAATTTCATTTTTTTAGTAAAAAAAATTCCAAATTCAAAAGTGTCCATTCGAATTCAAGAAATATTTTATTGAATTTATCCTTAGCATTTCATTCAAAGATCCAATTCCTACTTTCTTGAATCATTCTAAATCACTTTCCTTACTCAATTCTTTGTTTGGACTCCACAGTGGTTAAATTTTGATTGAGATCGAATTAATTCTTTGAAGCACTTGCAAGAAAGCATTGAGTGGAAAAGGGCATAGCAATGAGACTAATAGAGGGAAAAAGCCAAATTGTGTAACAATAATCACTACAACAAAAACAGTCTTTTGCAACGTTCAAAAAAAACGTTACTAAAAACCTTTTGCAACATTTTTTAGTATGTTGCAAACCTTGATGTTGTCGTAGAGTAAAAGGATACAACAACGTTTTTTGAATTTTTTTGCAATATTTTTTGGATATTGCCATAACCCTTTTGCAACGTTTTTTGAAAGTTGCGAATAACCATTTTGCAACGTTTTTTAAGCGTTGCCATAACCTTTTTGCAACCTTTTTTTAGCGTTGCTAATAACTTTTTCGTAACATTTTTTTTAACGTTGCTAATAACCTTTTGTAACATTTTTTTGATTGTTGTTTACGCTTATATCTTTATTTTTTTCAACATTTTTTGACCGCTGCCATATGTCATTTTACAATTTTTATTTTACATTTTTCTTATTTGTATAGTATTTTGCACAAATTAATCACAAAATAAGATAGAAGATGACAATATCAAACAACTCCAATAATCATTATTAATTGTATTCCAAAATGTAACAATATTCATACAAAATTCAGATCCAATTCTGAAGCGTCTAAAAATTCAATACATTTCCAAAAAAAAGAGGAAAAAATGTGGTCAATAAACGAATGTTTTAATATCATGTCACATCAGAAATGTAGTCCTTCTGCATTGTATCTCCTTCTGCATTGAGTCACTACTCTCACTCCGAGCTGGATTGGAATAATCCGAAAAATCCCTTAATTTATCTAGTAGGAGTAACCCACAAAGTTCACATCCTTGGAAGAGAGCGTCTGTAGCCATAAAAGGATGCTAAATAAAAAAAAATTGATGGCATCGTAATGCTAAAGCAGAAACCAATTAAACAGTTGAAGTACATAAGTTCCATAAAGCATGATTTCAGCAAATCGCGAAAGGCGTTCAGATGTCTCATTAACAACCACTAATTATAGAGCAAACACAAATAACAATAGTTTACATGGCCGGAACTAGCGTTCAGATCCTTTTTTTTTTAGCGACAGCAAAAGCACCTTGGGGTTTTTTGAAGGTAGTCTTTCATAGCCGGAACTAGTGTTGCTCTACATCAGAAGAGTATAGAATTCACTTTGCATCAATGCACGTTTCTAATTTTATGCTCACAAGACCTACGCTACTGTCTCTGAACTTATTATGAACAGAACCATTTGACTAAATTGTGAAAAGTATTACATCTGGCAAATAAAAACAAGAGGGTGCTGGGATGAAACTGACTTCAACCAAACTTTAAGAGAACTTATTTTGCCCCTCTAAATAAAATTAAACAACATGGGAAAAACAAAATACAAGTTCATTAGAAATATCAGGTGTCAGCATGTTTTGGGAAGAGGTTTACCTCAACACGTCCATGAAAAACAATGACCGTATCAGATAAGTTGTTTGCCGCAACTTCATTTGCCTGACATAACATTTTAATAGAAAAGCATCTATTAGACTGCTCATGAATTAGAATTTTCTGGGATTATAATACATTAAAAAAAATTCAATAAATAGGAGAGAAACTAGAGAAGTACGTTTAAAAATCTTCTATCAGATTTTACACTTTTATTTAGAGAAGACCCAATATCCATATACTCAAAGGTGCAATCTTCTATCTCATGCCGAAAGGTTTTGAATAAGTGACTCCTATTTTTCTATGAGAGATTTCTAGGATCGATTTTTCATTTTAAGAATCTACTACATGCTGTCCCTAGTGCCAAAACATAGTGTTGAAATCCCAGTGCTATTGCCTCCCCTGTTTCCACAGCCAAAAACTCAGCAAACCCCATTTGAAGACTCATAAACCTAAAAAAGAGAAAAATTATACACTATTAAACAGAAAATAAACATACGCCAAGAAGGATTAGAATCAATACAATACTCTATTAAGCCTTGAAGTTGGTCCATTGGAGGATGACTTATTTCCTCAGGTTTTGGATCAGCCATCAAATTATGTAATCAAACAGAAAGCTATGAGAATTATATACTCACTAACAAAACATGAATTGAAAAAATACCTAAACTTCACAACACAAATAACATCTATGAGAAGGCCAGTATAAAACATTTCAACACCCAAAATGATGAACTGAAACCCAAGCAAGGCCAGTATAAAACATTACAACCCTTTAGAATAAAAAAATAATAATAATAATAGAACCAAACTTTCCAAGATACTTTACCCAGAATTTTGTTATAAACAAACAAATGCAAAAAAATTCAGAATACCTTATTAGTCCATTTCATCCTAACATAAAAGCCGAATTATGCCATACATATTGTCCACTAATTGGAAGAAAATAAGGTCAGGAAAAGAAATCTTGATCAAAATTCTCAAAACCCCCCAAATTCTACCATGAACGGATGATATATTTATGCATCAATAAATACACAAAATTATAAGCATCTACATCTATACACACACAAGCATCAACAACAAACGATCAAACAAATCATAGAATATGGACAAAATCCCCGCTTACGAATTAAATTTATCGAATGGAAACAGCGAGAATATAGACCTGGTCTAGCAATTGTCCTCAACAAAAGTGATGTTAAATTGCGGGTTATTCCAAAATGAATTTCATTAATTAAATAAAAAATCAATTATAATAAACAACATTCTATCCTGTAGTCCTTAGAAAATCGAGAATGCAATACTTAAATTAATGTCACAATATATCAAAGAAAACCTCAGTATAATTCCAAAAGAAGACCAGAAAATAAATTAATAATAAAAAAATCAGTTCCATAACACGCTGCAGATTTCTTATAAAACCAATGAAGCTTAATTGAAAACCCTAACCTAGACACATTTTAACTTGAAATTAAAATTCGCTATGACAAAGAAAAAACAAGACGGGATCTGAAAAACCTTCATTCCGATAATGTCAAATCATAAGGAGAAGTGACATTGAGGACCTCGACGACCTTCATGGTGGCCGAGGCGACAATGGCAATAGGCTTCTGGTTGGTGGAGGCGGAGGCGGAGGCGGACAAGTATGGTCCGACGGTGACGGCTTTGAGTGAGAGGCCGTGGAAGGAAGAAGTGGGAGGTGGCGGTGGAAATGGTGGGATTGAAAGAGATTGAGAGAAAGAGGCGTTAATGATGGGAGGTGGAAATGGACGGATTTCGTTGGGAGGGAGGCTTGAATTAGACTAGGGTTTAGTTTATTTTTTATTTTTATCATTTGAGTAGTAATTTAATTTGGGAAAAAGCACAAAACTTTTGGCGACGTTCAGAAAACGTTGTAAAAAGTAATTTTTTCGTAATGTTCAAAGAATGTTGTCACAACATTAAAACAACATTGCAAAAAATTAATTTTTTTCGCAACAATTAAAAAATGTCGCAACATTTATAAAACGTTGCAAAATGCGACATTAGCAACATTTATTTAAAAAATGTTGCGAAAGTTCAATTGTGATAGCTAATAGCAATATTTACTTGTTAAAATGTTGCGATAGACCTATTTAGCAACATTTAATCATCGAATGTTGCCTTTTGCGTGTTGCAAAATGTCATTCTTGGTGTAGTGAATCAAAATCAAAATGATAGTTTCAATATTATTGTATTTTCAATTCTCAAACATTTGATTGGAACTCCTGTCTCACTTCAAGATAGAACATCTGAGATTTTATTGAATCTTACTTGTCCAAAACTTCTAGATTTCGTTGGTATAAGGATATGTTCCTTACCAGAGTTTTTTCTAAGAAGATTGTAACCAATTTTTTTGGAAAGAAAGATTTATTTCTAAACTTCTTAAACTCTTTGTTGAAAGAGTTGGAAACACCATCAAATTCCAATGATACCATTCCATATGCTTTACTTATAGTGAAATTATAACTTTTTTCAATAAAGAAGGATTAGCATTACGTAATGAAATTAAACTCAAAGCTAAATTGAAATCAGAAAGACATGAAAGTCTCAAAGAACTTGAATCATTCTATGATCAATATGATTTCGAGGAAGTCATTCATCCTTCCTCTTCCTTCTCACTTGAGAAAAAGATATTATTTTCAAAAAAATTCCTTTCAAAATTATCCTCCTAAAAAGAAAATTTTCAAAGAAATGAATTTCAAAATCTTCAAATATAACCTGTTGGAAATGTAACCAAACAAGTCTCCTATTTTACCTAATTCATCCAAATCTCCAGTTACACCATTTAATATGAAAGATATATTAAATCGGTTTAAAATGCGTAGTTCATTCTCAAAATCCTCAAGTTCCAAGTTAAGGTCAGGAATCAATGAGATAAAATCTCAAATTACTTCATTAGAATGTCAAATGAAAGATATTCATATGGAAGTTGTTTTCTTAAAAACCAAATCTTTAGAATGAGAAAACTATTCAAATCATTACTCATCATCTTCTTCTAAAGAAGACACTCCTCATACTTCTCATGATAATTCTCAAATTGAAGAAGAAAATTTCAATTTTATTAATCGTATTCAACTTTAAAAATCGTATTGCAATATAATTGTTGTAGTCAACAAGGAATTCAAATTCACTTCTACAGTCTTAATTGATTTTAGAACTCATCGAAATTGCAATAGGGAATGAATTATCCCAAAAAAATATTTTGAGAAAACTACTGAGCATCTTTACGATACTAGTGGTAAAAATTAACATTCAATACAAACTTTCAAAAGCTCATATTTGCAATTCAAAAATCTATTTCAAAAATATATTTTATTTAGTCAACAATTTAGACCAAAAAGTTATACTTAGAACTCCTTTCATTGTTTAAATATATCCATTTCAAGCTGATTCAAAATAACTTTTAACAAATATTTTGGGTCAAGAAGTATTATCCAAATTTACAAACCGTCATTCTTATAAAGATGTTAATTCTTTAAAGGAAGCATCCATTTTTTAGATTAATAGTATTAGTTTCAAGAAAAAGTATATTCAATTTCTCAAAGAAGATATTAAGTTTCAAAGAATTGATGAACAGCAACAAGATCCCTCAATTATTGAAAAATATTTATTTATTTCAAAAGAAAATTGAGGAAGAAATATGTTCAACTATTTCAAATACTTTTTGGGATAGAAAGAAACATGTTGTTTCTCTTTCTTACACATCAGATTTTCAAGAATTAAATATTTTTACAAAATCTCGTCATAGAAAAATGGATATATTTAAACAATGAAAGGAACTTGTACCAATTCAAAAGGATATATTTAGGAACACTTATACCAATTCAAAGAAGTTTAGAATTCATAGAAAAATTTCTTGATGAAATTCTAGATAAGTCAAGCTTGCAGTGCTTTTTAGGCTGTATCAATTATGCGTCGGACTTTATCAAAGAGATAAGGCTATTGTGCGCTTCCCTTTTTCAAGTGCTGCAAAAGCATCATGTACGATGGAGTCTCGAGCTTACTTTAAATGTACAAAAAGTTAAAGCTGCCCTTACTCTCAAGAGCATCCCTTGTCTTTCAATCCTAGACCCTTCGTTCTCCATTATTGTCGAGATTTATGCATCAGACATTGGATATGGTGGGGGTGTAAAAGCAGATTACTGTTAAGTCTAGTCAAGAACAATTGGTTAGATTTCATTCTGGTGTTTGGACTTACCCTCAAAAGAATTATTCAACTATCAAGAAATATATTTTATTAATTGTTTTATATATTTCAAAATTTCAAGACGATTTAATCAATAAAGAATTGTTTTAAAAACAGATTGTAAAGTTTTAAAAGACATTTTGTAAAAAGACATAAAAAACCTTATTTCAAAACAAATGTTTAAAATATTGCAAGCTATCTTGTCATGTTTTGTTTTCAAAATTCTATATATACAAGGTAAATTTAATTTTCTTGCATATTTCTTAACGAGAGAGTTCCTGCATAAGAAATCTACTTGAAAGAAAATAACTGTGATTGATTCAATGGATTCTTCTTCTTTAAAGAAGAATAAGAAAAAAAAATCTTCAATTCCAATACTCTCAAATGACGATTATTTTCAAGGTTCTTTTCATTGTTCAAGAGGAGAAGGACAATGCTCCTCCACATCTCAAAAGACTACCCTTGCATCAAAGACCCTCTTTCAAAACACTTCTCAAAACAAAGAGCCAAAACCCTCAAATTCAAATTCAAAGAAAAAATAAAAAAAAGAACAGTTCAAACACGTTCTGGAAATTATCAGAAACAAATCTTTCAAAACTTTCACTATTTTACCAAATCAATTCAATTGCCCGTGTTAGAGATGGAAACCTCATGGGTACATAGATATTCATCCCTTGATGAATGTTTTCAAGATTTATTTTCCCCTTAATTCTATTTCATGCCCAGAACCATCAAAAAGTCAAGAGCTTATTATGAAGCTATCCTTATTAAATCAGGATCAGATATAATAACTTTCATTTTAAACCCTCAAAAGCCAACACAAATAGATTTTTCAAAAATTTCAATTCAAAGGGTTTTATCTTACGAAAATTGGGGACATAACCCATGGGATGAGATACAAATGCATTTATTAAACGATGAAACATTCGAATATCTTTTCAATTATTTTTACTATAAGAATGCTTGGTTTAATGTTTTCAATTTTAAACCAGTGATCCATTCCTGGTTTAGTCTATTCTACCAAGCCTGTTTTTCAAACTTTCCAAAATGGTTTCAAATATGGTTGGAATATTTTGGACTTGACGAAATAATTTTACCTAGTATTACTCGACAAGGGTTCGACCACTTAAAAATGAGGAAAATCGATTTTAAAACCTCAAGAAAAACTTTTGCTCCAGTTCTCTTTCAATCTTAAAGTCTCATGAATTTTCTACTGGGACTTCCATATCATTCAAAAGCCAAACTTTGAATTCAATATTAAAAAGATTGTTCGGAGGTTCAAAATCAAATGGCGTTCAAATCTTTTTTGAAACAACCTGTTGTCCCAAGGCCATTCATTCATGGATTCAAGAATAAAGAAATATCGGTGCCCCTAAAATTTCGAAGAAAGAACAAGAAAAACACATTGATTTTCTTGCAAAAAAAAAAAAAACAAAAAGTCAAGGCTTTTATCCATATTCAATCAATGCAAGATTCCGGAAGAATTAGCAATTGTCTCAGAGAAAATTGCTTCTTTGGCCGAAGATGATTCATCTCAGTCAAACTCAGAAACAGACTATGCCCAGAGTAATGAAGACGTGTTATGAGCCAAACATTGATGAGCTAATTGCTCAAGAAACTCAAAAGGTTCAAAATGACTAAATGAATCTAGTTAGTTGGAAGAATACTGAAGAGACAGGGTTCAACGTTCAAGACATGTACTTTTTCAATGATGCTTGACACCTCAAAAGTTATTTCTACTAGCACAACCAACAATTCAACATGGACAGACATCAATAAAGTGACTTTAATAAAAGAATCTTTTAGTTTTATTAAAGAAACTTTAGAAAAGTTGGCTTCATTATTCAAAAGGTCTAAAGGAAGAGGACAAGAGGCAAGTATACAAGTGGCAGACAGACATGACAAATATTATTGTCCTTCAATCGTCCTTCAAGATTCTTTCAAAACAAGTCAAGTTGATTTCAAGTTCGTAACTTCAAGCATATAAGGAGATTAGAGCTCAAGTATTCATCAAGAGTTTTTAGCGGGAGATAAAAACTTCTTCAAGAAAGTTTAAGATTTCATTGTATTCGAAAGTTTTCTTTAATTGTGTGTGTGTGTATGTGTTTAATCATAAGTACTCCAAAACACTAATATTTTGTTCGTGTGCTGAGAAAACTATCTTCGTGGATTGAGTTTAAGTTAGAGTGAATTTTTGTTTGGACTTATTTCTTATTTAGATTTTAGTTATTGAGCATTTTATTAGATTAGCCTTCAAAATTAGAATTAAATTGTACCACTGACCTTTTAAAACACGTGCTATTAGTAAGTGACGTGACTGTCTAAAACACGAAATGTTGATTTCTCCTATTTGTCTAAAAAGTGATGTTTTACACGGAGTAAATTCACCTCTCCCCTCCACTCAACCAATCCCCAATGAAAAAAATTAAAATTAAAATACAAAAAGAAAAAATGAAATGAGACCTGAATTTCGTTTCCATTTTCTTGTTTAGCAATTAATGCAATAGAATTTAAACAGTTCAGTAAAATTACAGAACAGACATGTTATCTTATAATTTTAAATAAAACAAATATGAATATGTTAGATGTACAAAAAATAGCTTTATACAACTAACGCAGGAGCAAAAAAAGATTATGAAACAATGCAACAACAACTTCCTAAAATTTGTCATCGTAGATTGAAATTGGAATATTTCCAGATGAAAAACGAAAAAAATAAAAATAAAATGCCACTAATAAAATAAAAGCAGATCTTAAAGAGCGATATGATGACATTATGCTGAAACAACAGTACCACCCAACTTGTATTAGTATTTTTGGTTGGTACTCAAACAAAAAACAAATATATTCACTAAAAGAATTTATTTTATTTACATTCACTACATGAATTCATTTTAGTCACAATGGAAAAAAAATGTTAATTGGTTGCTATACTAGAAACAAATCAGATCCGTGAATTCCTAAGAAATTAAGACCACCTTCACGTGTACGGATCGTAACAAGCAATAAAGTGGACATATGAGTCCGAATATCATTGCCACAAGGACTACTATATAACAATTGGTTCAGTTATTCCTAAATTTAATTTGATCGAAAACAAATAAAAGGTGTGTATTTTCTTTTTGTGATTTTCTATTTTAAATATACTAAAATAAAAACGATTTTTTTAATATGATGGTTCAAATGTTAGGATTCATGATTTTACCATGTTTATCTCCTTAATCTCAGTCACCAAATTTTATACAATTGATTATGTTTACCCCCATCGAATTCTTTTAATGTATTCAATTTACGCATCTCGAGTTCTCATTGAGTCTATTTAATTAATTCAATTTCATATCTCTATGCAAATCAATTTTAGTTAAACAAAATTATTGTTGAAAGAAGTTATGTAACGACGATAATAACTAGCATAATTTTATACTAAATTACCGATTTTACTATGTGGTATAAACAAATAATTCGCATCTCTACGTAATCACTGCTCACGAAATCAAATAATTAGTGGCTAATTAATCCAAATATTAAGAATAGAAGTAAAAGAAATTCAGAAAATCAATTGAAATTTAAAACTATTTAATTAAAATTAAGGTTTTAAACTAGGTTACAATCATTCATCCTAAC
>CAIGRK010034144.1:0-10453 GCA_903798315.1 Fraxinus greggii | reverse complement strand
TGATGAAATATATATTTAAAAAATCGTAGAACCCTTGAAATATGTAGTTAAAACTTATTATTGACATTGACTTGAATTGAAATTTGAATTATATATATGTGCGCCATCTTTTTTTAATGGATGATTACTTGATAGTTAATACATGCGATGCGATTGTCTCTCCTTTTTACCACTCGAGTCAATGATTGTGAGCTAATCATTTGTTACCTCTTTTTGCTGCCGTAATTTTGCTTTGAGTTTTTTACTTTAACTAGTTTATTGACCTGTGCAATGCACGAGACATGTTATTTTGAAAGTAGTGTTAGCGTTTTGATTTTATTGAATCCTCGTACATAAAATTTCAATTAAATGTTTTCTATTGCTAAATTGGAATGAACGTTTTCGCATTTAACATGCAATAGAACGTCGAAAAATTCAAATCATAGAGATGGCAAATATTCATAAATACATTGACGTTTGTTATTATTAATCTAATAAAAATGTTACAAGAAATATAAAGTTGTACTCCATCTTCAAGGAATACTTATTGTTGTCGTTTGAATAATGCTACCTATACATAATAGATTGACATAAAAGTTTATACAGAGATGAGATATCAAAAAGAGCGACTTTTTTTTTTTTTTTATTTTTTTATGTTCACACAACAGGATGTAGCAAATCGCCATTTGCAATCCCCCCAAAATGAAATGACCCTTTCACTTCCGGTTAAAGCAAATAAATATAAATGTAAACCACAAAATTTGTCAAAGATCATAATAAAATTGCAAGGTAGAAATGATTCATATACTGGACTCCAACTGCATCTTTTACAATTTTATCTGTTTCTTAAAACCAAAGCCAAATCCGACTGAGTGATCCAAGTAACCCAATAGGCAGCCCAAACCAACATCTTTCGTCTACCCGCAAAACCCACAACAGCCAACATAACTGTAAGCTCCACTACCTTCAACCCCTTGATTCCACTTCCATCCCAACTCCAAATCACTGCCATCTCCTTTCTTCGCTACTCTATGCTCTCTACCCTCCACAAAACCACCACATTTATCCTCAAATAGCCGGGGACACCAGCTGCATCTATCTCTCATTTCGAGCATATATATTTATCTCCATTTCCAGCTTTCAACTGCAGTTTGATAATTAAAGATTAGTTGAAGCCTTTTCACTCGCCTCAACAAAACCAAATTACAATAGAACCGATTTGTAAATACATCCATGAGTTGGCAAAACACGACCATCAACCTGAGTGAGGTTCTTAGTTCCATCAGTAAACAGTCTATAGCATCTATAAGAAGCACATTAAAATAGAGTATTCATCTACTAGATTATTGATCACAAGCAATACTAAGCAATTATTATAAGAAATATTTATGCGGAGACAGCCTTTTTGGGAAGTGACCAATGATGCACCTCCTATTAAGAATAAGTTTACGATTGAACAATTGAAAGATGCTTTCAAAATTGCATGAGCAATTGAAGGAGAAGCATTATTTGTTTTTTATGTGTAGACTCATGGCTTCGGTTGGCAACAACTGACTGTAACCCAACTGATTAACCTAATAGCACGCATTGTTTTTCATGAGAAAAATAATGGCAACATTCTAAAATTTATAAACATAGCACAAAATAAAAGGAAAAAGAGAGGGCTACTGAATGACCTAAGTGAACGTCAAGAAAAAGATTTTAACTGTTAACTTCAATTAAACAACTAACTAAATTTAGAAAAAAATTAGTTCAAAAAACACAGAACAAATAAAAAGCATCTAAATAAAGGTAGAAGAGTTACCTCAAAAATCAGAACATGGAATTCCCAAAACTAAAGAACTACTTAAACTATTTATGAGATGCCCCAAATTTAAGAAAAGAAAATGTCAATTAAACTCATAAAGTAGAATTAAAAAGAAGGAAACGGAAAACCTATAAAAGAAATTTACCCAATTCTTGCAATTAAAATCTTCAAAACTAAAGAAAATAAATAATTAAAAACACCCAATAAAAGAAAAATATTTACATGAAATACCTAAGAAAATTTATATAAAATAGTACCTTACCTGGTTGGCCTGATTATTTTCATCTGATTATTTTTCCAAGATATATTTTGCATTGAATCTTACTATTAGTTCCCAATTCGTAATGTGTGTATGGTATCGTTTAATCTTTAGAACAAACTAAGAGCATTACTAAAAGAAACATCAACAGACCATACAATTCTGAAGATTCTTATTCATCCGTTTGAAATTTTTAAAGACAGCTTTGTTGAACTTAAAACTTGACTTGCTGAAGAAGTAAACCATTGAATCAAATGAATTGGATTTCACTGAATCGTCCCAATGACTTCGGAAAGAATCCCAACTAAAATTAAATGGAGTTTCCCGATAGAGTTGAAAAGGTAAAAAATAACTTGTATAAAGGCCTAGTTAAAATGACCAAGACGTAAAAAATGGAAGTTGAAAAAAAAAACTGGCGAATATGAACGTAAAAGAACATCTGTTTATTAGAGTTTTCTTCCTGAGGTCTTTCAACCTAAAACTTTATCATATTATGCTCTAATCCATGTTTTTCATCTTTTCAAAATTGAAACAAGATAGCATGTTGTTGCTAGTGTGATGAAAATTTGTCCTAGTCTACCCAACATGTCCAAAATCATGAAAAATGAATTAGTACTTTTGGACCCTGGACAAGGGACCATGTACTTGTCCATGGTCCAATCTTCCAATTCGGTCCGAGAGCATCCTTGCTTTCTTAGAGTTTGACATATAAATTGTCCATACAAGTTTTGACTGCAACTTTCTTATCATGACATTGGTTCTTTCAGGACTCAGGGAGACATATATTGAGTCTACACATATATTAAATGGGCTTCATCTACCCCCATGAAAGGTAAATTAATCAATCAAAAAATATTTTTACAATAACTAAGCAAGTTTGAAATGTCCTAAAAATGTTGATATTCACCATTTTACGATTAACAAGTTTCTTATGAGAATGTACATATTTGGGCTCCTAATACTTTAAGTTCACATAAACTTGCAACTTGGAACAACTCTTCTGCCTAAATCATGAAATGCGCTACAAATAGAGGTTTAAGCCTTCCACGGGAATTACATCCTAAAGCAAAACTTGAGTTGGTAAACTGATATAACAAGACACGGATGGCAGTTTCTCGTGTAAAACAATAAAAATTAAACTTATATACAAATGAGCTAAAATCTCAATTGACTACATTATAATTTGATTTCTAGCCCCCTATTCGAAAAGTAGGATATGAAGTGATTTGACTGCCATGAAGCAAAGAAGATCCATCTAAATCGTAACATTTAAAACATAAATCTCAGTGACCAAAGATTTCCAAAATGTTAATGGACTAATATTCAACCATTTTCCACCAATTCAACAAAAAAGGAATTATGCTATTTATCTAGACACGCGATTATCATGAATCTATGTAGCAATTAAGTGGCATTCATTGCTTGTACAATTAAACTCAGAAAGTAGAATTAAAAAGAAGGAAACAGAAATAATATCAAACTCAGAGCAATTCAACTTAGGCATAATATCAAGGACTTAAGATATGCTTCGCATGAGCAATTCGACAAAAATATTAACATAAGGCGCGAGAATTAGAAACCAACACCAAAACAAAATAAGTAATCTCAATTATCACTAAAAACCCTTTAATGCAATCATTTTTTCACGTGCAAGACTGGACTAAGAGAAACAGAAGTTAAGTATAAATATTTTAACATAAGCCGCGAGAATTAGAAACCAACACCAAAACAAAATAAGTAATCTCAATTATCCCTAAAAACCCTTTATTGCAATCATTTTTTCCCGTGCAAGACTGGACTAAGAGAAACAGAAGTTAAGTAGATCCTACATAAAAATATCACTTATCAAATCCAACCATCAATCAGCACATATCAATTAATAAACAAAAAATTCATAATCTGGTAAAGCAAACGCACAAATCCAATTATCCATACCAATAAAACCCATAATCTGAAAAACTCGGTCATTTAGAAACAATTGTAATCGAACTAATCAGATAATTAATTATGAGTAAAGTTCAATCAAAACCCATAAATCGAAAAAAACCAGAGAGTAAATAAAAATATATAATTACTTTAGACCCACGTCCTGATATCACTCCCCCTGAAGAATTCTTATCAGAAAAAGAAGAGGAAAGTCGGTAGATTTTGCAGCCAAAATGGGCAAAAAATCAACAAGAACAAACTAAAGATAGATTAGGGAAAAAACACAAGTAAATCTGCAAAAATTCTGTGAAAGAGAGTTATGATTGCACCTTTCTTCTTCCTCTTGGGGTTTGTTCGAGAGAGGAGCTCGTCCAAAAGCTCCAAAAGTGAGAGAACGGAAACAAAATGGTTACACAACCTTCATCTCAATCGAGACCCAGCCAGGGAAGATCACGAAGCATTGATTCGTCGGACTCCTTAGTTGATCTCTGTAAGTCAGCGTCTTCAATTCGAAGAACACATTTGCCGCCTTTGGACCTGGCGAATAAGTAGTTGAAGAGCGCAGTTCGGGTGGTGGCGGTCGATGGAGGTGTGGTGGGAGAGAGGGATGCCCTTTCATTAGGGTCGGAGAGCTGTAGAAATGACCCGTTTTTCTCTTTCTGCGTTCTTTTATGAGAGAGATATCCGTGAATAGTATAGAAGCTTCGCAACATTGCGAAGCTCAGCTCCGCACACTGCTATGCGGAGTTTGGCCTCTCTAAGGATTTATGCGAACGGCTGCGCATTATGTGGAGCTAATACTCCGTTAAATAATATTTAATTTTAATTTTAATTTTAATTTTATTCTCCAATAATATTTTTATTATTTTTCTATATATAATATCTTATCAAATGAACATTAATTACAAATTCAACATTTTTGACATTTACGTCCCAAATTTTTGTTTTTTATTCATAGACATTTTCATATATATAATCTANGGCCTCTCTAAGGATTTATGCGAACGGCTGCGCATTATGTGGAGCTAATACTCCGTTAAATAATATTTAATTTTAATTTTAATTTTAATTTTATTCTCCAATAATATTTTTATTATTTTTCTATATATAATATCTTATCAAATGAACATTAATTACAAATTCAACATTTTTGACATTTACGTCCCAAATTTTTGTTTTTTATTCATAGACATTTTCATATATATAATCTAAATCTATATAGGATAATTTTACTAAATGTGAATCACGAATGAAAAATCAAGAGGAAACAATTACGAACATAATTCACGGATGAAGAAGCAACAATAAAACGTTAGAACAATGTTGAATTCTCGCCCAAACAAAAAGCAAATATTCAAACTAACCAGAGTAGAACAGAGATGAATTCCCACAAAAACACAAAACGAATCCTCTAGATTTAATAAATATAATATTCGTACACTATGGAAAGACGATAACGTTAAAAAGTTTTGGAAGCACGAAAGTGGACATGACGATTTGTGTGAGAGTATAAAACTTTTGAATCCCGAAAGTAATGAATATGACGATTTGTATATATGATTGTGAATAAATTGTTAATTTTAATTGTGTTGCCTCTTTTTTTATAGGAAGATATTTAAAATATAAACTGGAATTCAAATAACACCAATTAACTGTAGTGAAACCGAATAAGAACATGGCAAGTGTGAAAATTCATGTGACAAAAATGAATAGTGAATCCAATAATAGCTCTTTTAATAAAGGAGTGATATAGGCCGTTTTATTTTGCAATACCCAGAAGCTTGCAGCTTCTTTATCCAAATGCGTTTGCAGATTTTGGGCCTCTTTGATCACTGCAATAGTCATGAAGCTCGACTAAATTTGGCTGGTTAATCCAGG
The DNA here is from genome assembly GCA_903798315.1 of Fraxinus greggii. Taxonomy (NCBI): domain Eukaryota; kingdom Viridiplantae; phylum Streptophyta; class Magnoliopsida; order Lamiales; family Oleaceae; genus Fraxinus; species Fraxinus greggii. The sequence goes on along the minus strand of CAIGRK010034144.1, from coordinate 4,604 downwards.
ACAATTTCAAAGAATCCGGGTTATTGCACGGGAAGCTTGCCAGATTTGTGCTGAAACTGTTGAATGACCTCAAAATTACATTTGAGGGACCCAATGCTGGTTCAAGTGGTGCTTGGGATACTGTTTGGGAAAATAACGCATATTAACTTTTTGGTCATTTTTCTTTCTATAAGAGCCCACAAGGATCTGTTGCTTATCTGTATCGAAAGCTACAAGTATAAATAGATGAGGACGTTGTGCGTGTATAGAATGTGTTGTGTTGAAATAATAGAACATACTCTGTTACCCCCAAAAAAGAAAAAGAAAAACTAAACGTGGATACATTGTGCTGATTTTGTTGTGAACGACGTCATTTGATTTTCGCGATGGCACGGTCGTTGCAATGATGATCAGGGCTGAGATTTTGATTTATTTTGAATTGACGTGTTGAGGGCAGACTTAGGGGTGTGGAGACTGTGGAGATGAACAGTAATTTGATTTTTTTTTCTTTTGGTTTTTTTTTTTCAAATTGTTTTATTATGAAAATTGTAAATATATTATTTTGTCCCTTATTTAATTTGACCATTTAGGTCGAAGTTATAATTTTACTGTTGACTAATAGCATTATGGACAGAATCAATGATTTGAACCACGTATGCAATTAAATATAAAGGTTTGGGACTACGGCCACCAAAATGAAAGGTTAGGATATAATCTACAACAAAATGAAAAGTTTGGAACCTCCGTTGTAATTTTCAATTTTATACACAGACACCCACATACAGAGAGAGAGAGACAGAGAGAGAGAGAGAGAGATTTCTTTCCTTTTGAATACTAGCTATTTCTTGTGCCTGCATATTCAAATATGCTGCCCTCTGTTTCATCCTACAAAAAATTATGCAACACACAGACTGGTTACAAGAAACTCTATCGACTTGCTTGTACATAGTACTGGACAGTATTGCACCGCATAAGGAACAAAATTTTAACTTGTTAATCTTTTTTAATCCTATACATCTAGTACTGTCTAGTCAGCATAACAAACATGCCACATGTGAGATACTCTGTATCCCCCTCTCAGACATGAGCTAGGATTCGCCTTCAAAACCACGAAATCCTATGTATAGGCCATTGATCTGTACCCAATTAAATCTCTCTTCTGTGCAACCATTCCCCGAGAGCACGTAATGACTCCTGTGCATCTGTCAGAAATATTTTCATCCCTCGGGAGTCCTCCCGCAATGAGATGGACCACCATAATTTATGGCTGCTCCCAACCTCAAACCGTAAAGTTGATTCATGTTTTAATATCCGCTGTCACCCAATATCAGTAAATTCAGGTAAGGTCGACCAATCATCTAGTCCGGATATTAGATTAGGTCCAAAGTCGAATGGAACCATCCCTAAACTGTCCAGGGTTGGAACCACTTCACCATCCATGTCAAACACACAATTATTGTCAAGAGAAGGTGTCTCGGCTCCTGGAATGGAGGAGGACACTCCATCAAGCGTCACATCTAAGTCAGCGAGCGGCTTTGCCATTGGTTCCAATACTGTACCAGCAGTTATCTGGTGTACTTCAGTAGCATCTACTGCAATTTTTCTCAGTTTCGATTTAGGGGGCTTAGTTGAATCAGAAACGGGGTGTTTGTGTTTCCCTAAATACCGTGATTTCATTTGAGCAGAAGATCTGGCATCACCTGTGGGAAAAGCCACTGATCCCCACCCTACAGAACTTCCAACACAAGTTCCCGACACAGCCCTGAGATTAAAGAGAGAAAGATTTTGTCAGGACTCGTATTCAGAAAACATGGCAATTGACAAGTTAAACCATAATATCCAACCAAAATTCTGCAACTAATTAAAGAAAAACATAGACTCCATATCGTCTATTCTCAACAATAATCATTCCTCATTTCCAGGAATTTTGTTGAAATTGATTCCCATCCAAAACGAAGACAAGGTACAAGGTATGTCAAGCCTTCAATCACGAATGGCATGTTTAGTAGGAAGAATTGAATAATTAAGTTGAAATCTTGTTAGACCATATCAGATTTTAGCTTCATTTTTCTACTTAATATTGTTAAGTTGTGTCCAATCCATCTCATTAAAAATGCCATGAATGCATATTGACAGGAGTCTCTTGACCATAGGATGAATTCAACTTTTTTTGACTATGACAACAGGCCATTAAGCCCCTGTTTGACAACCATTATTTAAAAATTCTTTTTTCTATGTACTCATTTTCAACCACACATTTCACACATTAAAATATTCTACACATAAACCCAACTTTTCTTTACTTTTTAACCACACATTCTCCTAAAAATCACTATTCAAAACATTGTTTGGCCAAATAACGGCCATTGAACAGGTCTAAAAGAATGCACAATTAGCCAGATATTTACTCCAGCATATGAAAAAGAGGTCATACCTGAATCTATTTTCAACCATATGATGGGAAGATTTAAAATGATGATCTTCGCCTGCATACCCCTTAAAAGATGGGGAAGGGTCAGGGCCATTAATAGAAAGTCTTATGACAGAGGGCAGGGGCATTGCCTTGTCCTTTTCTCCTTGAAGTTCAAGGGTAATATCCAACTGCTCATTTACCACCAATGGTTCCTCCTCCTGGTCAACAATGGAGGCTCCATCAGCATTTTGCGTACTGCAGTCACCTTTAAGAGCAGCTGCTACTAACTTGCCGCACTGATGCAAATTAGTCAACCTCATCTTTTCCAATGGTTTCCTCAACGATTTGTGAGATAAATGCTCAACTGTAGAAGCTAACAATTGGCCAGAAGAGTAGAATCCATTCTGGGAAAACAATGTGCTTAGTTTGTGGCTATGGCTGGATGAAACCCTCCAGGTAGAAGAGAGCAAGGCAAAAAAATGCTTTTGAACTAGTGATTCGTGATCAGGAATTTCAGAAGCAAGGCCAAGCAACATCCCAAGGTTGTCCTAACAAGAACAAAAAAATGCGTACATAAATCAAAAAATAATCTAGTAAATACAAAAAATACAAACATGCAAAAAATATATGGTAAAAACATCCAAGACAGGAGAAAGACCAGTAGCTAATGTGTAAATGCACAGATATAGCACATCTATTAAAAAAAAATTCTACATGCAAGCATTAGTATGTTTGCTAAGACTTGGGTCTATAATGTAATAGTCTACTCTCCATCTTCAATAGGAAAATAGACTGCATCAAAATGACTTTTACAGGAAATGCTCCTAAAAGTGCTTATGCTAAAAGAGATGGACTTCGACGAGTAGAAGCACAATTGGACCACACAAAAGAATACAGGCTACAAAAATTGTAGTAAACGAACGACAGTTCTAGCTCCTCCTTTCGGAATTGAAGACTAATCCAGTACTAAAACTTCAGATTTAAGATCCATAGTGATGTCTAATAAGATAGCCAGTACTTTACATACTGTGGTCAAACAAAGACTGCAAGTCAACCATGAGAAGTTGAAAATCATAATTTTGATATGTTCTACAGCAAATATGAACCATGATCTCTAAGAAAATCTGTATTTCCATTGCTCGTTTCTTTTCTTTATAATTTTGAGGAAAAAATTGTTTCTGGCCAACATACCTCAGTTACTTTAAGAAGAGCCTTCCCAGAGCCAGTATTGCCGGCTTTGTCATTATATGGAGCATAAGTGCCAGACAAAACGTATTTTTGAATGAGTTCCCTAAACCTCTCACAACAATGGACTGGATGACGAAATCTTCCCCTGTAAGACCCACCAGCAGTCATTCCATACAAGATTTCACTTGCTAAGCTCCAATTTGGTCCATACTCGTGAACAACAGCACACAATGTAGCATCTTCCTGTGACGACCAAAAGTCAGGTGGAGGGAAACAATCTTTAAACCAAATGTTCCCTTTCTTTTTTAGCTTATCTGGTTTTATTGTGAAAACCAGTTTCTGAGGCATGACAGAAATTGAAAGTTTCCCTCCAATATTGCTCTTGCTTGTTTGCTTGGATTCAACATCACCACCCTTTTCATATAGCTGCAAGTCTTTAGGTCCATTCTGCTGCTTGCCGGGAAATTTAGAATGGATAATAGGGGATGCATCAGGAGCCTTCTTCAATTTTTTGGACTTTCTCGTACTCTTCTGTTCCTCATCATCTGATGCCGGTTTACGTTTCTTCTCCTCAGCCAAGCATGGGAAAACTGCATCTGAGGAGGAGGTTGTCTCATCGTCAATGATTTCATCATCTATGGACATTGGTTCTACAGATGATTTTTCTTTTACAACTTTTGTTTTAGAAGCTAGAGCTCCTTTCTTTAAAGATTTGAACTTGGCTTTTTTAGTTTTCTTCTTTGACTTGGGTTTTGGAACCACAGACACATCATTCCTGTTTTACAAAAAGAAGTTATAATCTAGTACAATAGGAAAAATTATTCAAATCATAATTTATACATTCAAACAACATATATCTGCATTCAATAAGAACTCTACAACCCGTCTTATTATTAAAATAATCAAGCATGTTGCATCCTATTCTAGTATCACTAAGAGCAACTATTGCTGCCCTGGCAAACAAGTTCAATATTTCTATAAACAAGTTCATGAGCCTCAGGCATTTTATTCCTATTATAATACT
>CAIGRK010034135.1:0-11576 GCA_903798315.1 Fraxinus greggii | reverse complement strand
GTTAACTAAAATGATAGTATTGTCTTTTTAACAAAATCATATTTTGTAATTGTTTTCTTCACTTTAGGGCATTTTTGTCTTTTGAACTTAAAAAGACCAATGTGAAATATGCAATAAAGGAAAAGTCAAAGTAGAATTTTGGTGCTTTGACTAGGCTGTTTTTAAAATTACCCCTTCAGATTGAAACCGGGTTCAAATATAAACCAATCCAGTCGGATCCAAACGCAATAGAGCCCAGGCCAGCTTCAGCCCAAATACAGCACATAATTATCTTACTCAACCCAGATGCAGTCCATATGGAGCCCAAGAATTCATTTTAGACATGCAACCTGAGTCTCTGCCCCAGCTAAGGTTATATTGTACAAATTTAGCATTTTTTCCCTCAGACTCATTTTTAGCCATATATTCTCACAATAAAATATTTTACACGTAAACTCAATAATTTTTCTTACTTATTAACCACATATTCTCTTAAAATCACTATTCTAAAACACATTTTCCCCAAAACACTCATTATAATGGTTATAAAACAGGGGCTTAGTAAGAGACTTCATAATTATATATTCATATAATTCACATTCATGCAACGTAAATAAATCGTATATTGTGTTTTGGAAAAAATTTTAATTGTTTGGAATGATTGATTAACAAACTTTTTTGGGACTTGTGTTTTAGAAGAGTACTCGTTAAGCCCCTTTTTGGTGGCCAGCTTTAATTTATTTTTTATACTCAATTTTAACCATACATTCGTACAATAAAATATTCTAAATGTAAATTTAAAAATTTTCTCTACAATTTAATCATACATTCTCCAAAAAAAACTATTCAAAACATAGTTTTTTTTTCCCCAAATTAAAGGCCACCAAACGGGTTAAATATTTTCTTAGCTTTCGATTAGTGGGTATATATCATTTGCTCAAGTTTATTATGCTTCCACCACTTTATATTTTTTAGGGCGTGTAATTCCTATTTGGTAAGAAAAACTACGAAGTTCTAGTAGAATATCTTAGGGTTAACATTTGGATTTATAGTTGTTCAAGTAACTAACCCATATGTCCGAGTTTCGACTTTTAAACTAAATTTCGTGTGGCGTAGAGCATATAATGACTTGGTTTATTGGAAAAATAAAATAAAAAATGCTCACTCCAACTCCTTTTTCCGACTTTGCCTCTGATCAGAGCAAAAAGAACGAAGGGTAACAGGGAAAAGAAATAAGGGGATGAGGTGGGGGTTGGACAAAACAATGGAAGAAAAGTTATTTGGGGTGAGAGGTCCGAACTCTCAACCTCAGAATAATTCTATGTAAATAGTATTCTAAAATTTTTGAAACTAGTTTTACTGAATAAGAAGGTTGCAAGTTACATGTGTCACCTAGTCTGGCTGCCCAAAGTTCCTATCTTCTATTCTTCTTTGATATTTTTTAACTCGATTGGAAAAATTTCAAACTAGTAAGATAAGAATGAATTTTTTCTTCCACCGAAAAATATACTAATTGTAGTCATTTAGTCATGAATAATGGTTGAAGGGCCCTTTTATCATAGTGTCATCTAGGCGGTTCGTGCAAGTTTGTGTGAGAAATGTTACATTGTCTAAATAGATGGAAAACTTCTGTCACTTTTGTCTAGTTTAATGATAATATCTAGATGTTTCGAAATTTGTACAAAAAGAAAGAGGGTATCTAAACAAATTAGAAATTCTCTTCAACTTTGCATAGTTTAGCTAGAACGTCTATACATTTTTTTTTTAAACTAGTCAAAGTGAACGTGCGTTGCACGTTATTCTGAAATACTTATGAGTGTCGTGAAAGTAATATTTGACCCTTCATTTACTCTTTTGATCTAAATATAAGAGTAATGCAAGCTCCTGAAAACAAATGTCAATTATTATACACGCATGTAAATAGTGAAATGTATACTTGAATGTGAGTATTAGAATTACAACAAAATGTATAAAGGAAGATGAATGTCAAATACAATATATGAATTAATGTGAATGTTAATTAATTTGGAATTAATACCAAGGAATATATATGTAACAGTGAATGTTAAATCATTAATATTAAATGAATATAATTTAATTTCTAATTAAGTGAAATCGGATGCTAATTAGCATACGTAGACATGAATAATAAACTGCATTCTTGAATTTGAAATTCTAATTAATATTAATGAAATGAATATGAATGTTAATTAATTGAGAATTAATAACAATGATATGAATGTGAATGTGAAAGTGAAATTTTAATTAATATTGATTAAATGAATATTAATATTAATTAATTGAGAATTAATTATAGTATTTATTAAAGTTTGTAAATTAAATATATATTGAAAAATGAAAAATAAGATACTATTAAAATAATTGATTATAGTAGGGTCATAATCGTCCAAAAAATGATTCTCACTTGATATGATACTTAATATATTATAGATTAGTAAAAAAAAGTTTAAATGGACTAGAAATTATCGTCAACATTTCGTAATTTGACGAGAATGCCAAGATAGTTTCAATTTCGTGCAAAGAGGAAGGAAAATCAGGAACATTTTTGAAAACAATGTGTTATACTCAGAAGAGATTTTTACAACTCGGAAGACATGTGGCGCAAGACATGTACATGTGTACCACCTCGAAGAGTTTATGGAGGCGAAACTGTTGGGTTTGTGATTCAAATTCGGTTGGGTTTTTTTTCTTTTTTGGAAAATTATTATTTCCTTTATTTCATGCGTTTTTAATACAGTTTTTATCTTTAAGAATAATGTTATGGTTCTAATTTATCTCCTATATATATGTAGTTGGCTTTTCTTTAGAAACTATTTTATTACTGAAAGTCATAATCATTGTGTAAGAACACAATTATTGTATTTTCTCATTATAGTTGTTGAAAAAAATCTACAAATATTCTGCCAAATTAAATTCTTATCTTTATATTCATCTTATTTTTGTAATTAATATTTCATATCGTGTCGTATAATCTCGTTCCGCCCCAACAAAAGCGGCTAGTCCAACCTCGCAAACAGAACATAAGAACAATTTCTATAACCATTGATAAAAAAACACTTCAAACTAAAAGATGAAGATAACCTATAGAGAATTAGATAACTAATGACTGTACTGAGGACCGCGTCTTGTCTCCTCATTGTATAGTATATTTGCTATTGCATTTTTTCTTTAAACACAATGTATTGTTTTTTCTTGAACAAAATGTGAAAATATACACTACATATATATAGAAAACCAATTAGTTTGTTTGCTCCAATCGTTCTCTAGTTGTTCTTTTATGAGGTTGGCTCAAAGAAGTCCGATCTCCTTGATTCAGATTTGAACTTGGAGAGACTGCTCATAGTTTTGGGTTGGAGGCACAGGAAAATTTTCTAATTCTGAATACTTTTCTCATTATGCATGGTGAAAATTTTGGAGTTGGTAATATCATAATTTGTGATGTGGACCTTGAAAATAAGGTTGTTCTCTCCTGATGTTAGATTAGAGCAATCATTTGAAAAAAGCGTAATAGCTTACCGATCTAGCTCCATGGCTTAGAAAATTCGGCAACAAGAGCATAGGCAACTGGATTCGAACATTTTGTGGACAATTGATGAACTTGGAAATTCAAATTACAAAATCATAGGAAATTGGAAACATTAGTTTCTTGATATTTTTCATTTAGTGTGGTTGTTTGTTTTTTCCCCCTTCTCTTAACCAATCTTACCAATTCAAATCAAGCTGAACAGATAGTATGATGTTTTACTAGAACAATTAAGGATACAGGATGAGTTACATTTTGTTCACTGAATAAAAAAGAAGTTAAGGTAGTAAAATCTCTTTTGTTGTACTACAGTGTTTAGTTCCCTTCAGTGCAAAGCTTTTAATATTGCAAGTGTAGGAATAAGGCAATATGAAAAAAATATTATTATCATCTATGTGGCAGTGCGATTACCACATTGTTCAATGTTTAAAAATACATAAAAATATATTCAAACTTTAATGAACAATGTGACAGTAATTCTAGTACAACACAAACTGATCGATGATCATATAGACTCCAGATATTAATCACCCCCTATTTGGTAAATTTATTTTAAGACCTATTTTTTTTTTTCGAAATTCATATTTAATCATATATTCTTTGAATAAAATAACTTGCACATGGATCCAAAACTTTTCTACTTTTTAACCATATATTCTTCAAAAATATCATTTTTCATAATTTATTTTTGATAAATTTACATCAAGCATGACTCAAGTGGAGTTTATGTAAGAGAAGATCATTGGAATTCAATCAATCCATGCAAGCTAAAGCATCAGTCCTTTTGACTGAAAAGTTGTACTCAGTGCAATACCGTGCAAGATAATATAAATGATATAATTGAAGACTATAATAATTAATTTTATAAAGTCATTGCACTTGGATAAAACAAAGTGCAGTGTATTTTATGGTATTCTGTTGCTTTTTTGGTAATTCTTTATTTTATGGATTAAAAGTCTGGAATAAGAATGGTTTATCTTACATAAGAACGGTTAATTCTGAGGTATGCTACCGGAGAAAAGATTGTCACAATTAGGGTTTAAGTCTGCAACATATCACACCACCCAAGATCCAGTCATATTACAACTAAATTGAACTTGTGAAATATTTATTTAGTTTAGACTAAAATAAAAATTTTAGCGAATTTTGATAATATTTGATAAAATGTGTTGTTAAAAAGCTGCAAGTTCCATGAGCCGTTAATTAAAATTAATTGTTAACTTTGACTTAAATTTTAATCAACCTTTTAACTGGAACAAATAAGGTCTTAGTATTTGTTCATTTATCCTTTTTTAATAATAGAACGAAAAGATCATCTTCAATTGCAAACAAAAAGAATCCATTACATTGTTCTCTTCAATTCATTTCATTCAATTTATATTTGTCCATTTATCCTTTTCTAATAATAGAACGAAAAGATCCTCTTCAACTGCAAACAAGAAGAAAAGAATACATTGCAATTTTCTCTTCAATTCATTTCATTCCATTTATATTTATCCATTTATCCTTTACTAATAATAGAACGAAAAGATCCTCTTCAATTGAAAACCAGAAGAAAAGAATCATTGCAATGTTCTCAATTCATTTCATTCAATTTATATTTGTTCATTTATCCTTTTCTAATAATAAAATGAAAAGAACCTCTTCAATTGCAAACAAGAAGAAAAGAATCCATTGCAATGTTCTCTTCAATTCATTTCATTCAATTTATCAAACACATATATTAATATGTTTGATATACTCAACTAGATAAGATTGAACATAGCAGCCAACAAATTAAAACACAAAACATAACATACTTATAATTACATTTTCTGGTACTCCATTCATTTTCTTTGCTTTCATTTGAATCCAAACGAGGCCTTACTGAAATTACTGTAATATTTAAACACCAAAGATTAATTACAATAAAAAATAGATAATTAAAAATTTAGGTTTGAATTATTTGTCCCTTAAATTATGAAGAAAGCAAGTGGTGGGAAAATGACATGCACATAGCCTAATATTTCTTTTTAAAAGATTACAAAAACAAAAATTTAATTTGAGAAGATAATCCTTGTGCCCTACATGAAAATCTCCTTTTAAGAGAAACTTCTTAATTTACATTAATCAATTTGTCTCGTCTTTGTCCCTTTTTACTTGTAATTTTGGCATCCACAGATGTTTATAGGTCCAACTTATATGAGGAAACAGTGTTTGGAGATTGTATTGTTGGGTGGTCAAATCTTCTTTTGATATAATTAAACAACTTTCATTTTGGTTGCCCTTGTCCTATTGAAACCTTTTGTCAAATCTTAGTAACATATAATCTTTTGCATTTGGAATGAGGCAATATACATATGACAATAATGACAACCATTTTTCGATCCACATAGCCTAAATGATTTTTTTATTTTTCGCTATTTATCTAATCCAACTAGATATATTAATGGGAAATGCTATATGTATACCGGGATTGACACCCTGGTGTACAACCCCCATCACAATATGGGGGCCAACGAATTTTTTATTGGATGTGGGCCCCCCTTTTTTGTGAGGGGAGTGTAATATTAATATTGATTGAATTAATTTTGAAACATTTGTGCAGAATGCTGTTTGTTGCTGTAATTATCTTTAATGTGTATTGTTTGGTAAACAAAACAGAACAAATTTTTTTTTATCGAAAACTTATGGTTTAACATCAATTTGATTTTGGAAAAATGTATCATTTGCTCACTATGGATTTCAAACATTCGTGATCTAAATGCGTTATGAGTTAAATTACTTATCCCTCGATATATTCATGAATAAAAATATTTCGAAACAATACTACATAGCCAATAAGATTACAATAATCTTAATTCGTACACAATAAATTTGTGGCCGGCTTCACCATTCTGTTATGTTTATCGCTAGGTCTATAGGTATATCTGAAATAGTTAGGTTTTAACGACTTCTACAAACCAAGTTAATTTTTAGTCTTCCCTTGTTCTCTAACTTGTGCTATTGAATTTGAGCATGAATTATCTAGGAGCAAAAAAGTCTACCAGAACAGTTGATGGGAAATTGTGAGAAGGAAGATTTGGGAAGAGAGTGGCGTATGATTAAATGGTAGCTGAAAAATCACTCTCAAAGCATTTTGACATATAATTTCTAGACTCACATAATTGCATTTACATCCTATATATATCATTGTGGAATGATTATTACCTAATAAGAAGCAAGAGGGTGTGTATATTTAGCTGGAGTGGGGACACAAAATTATGCTCAATCTTGGCCAACTCGACTAGAAATTTATAAAGAGGAAGAAGGTATTACTTGAAGATACAGATATAAATGAACAAATTTATATTACTAAAGCAAATCAAAGCTTACGGGGTTCAAAATCTCACAGACAATTCAACATATCACACTTTTGAAGAAAAAACGAAATTGACTTACACGTGACGATATGTGTTGACGATATAAATATATAAACAGATGATTTTTTCACGATATATATAGCATTTGAAACCCTTTTTGGTTTATTATGTGGGATAAGTAGTCAATATATATTATTGAAGAGAAAAAGAAGATCTAGCTTTTGTGGATTCTTCCTAAGATATTTGTGGGTAGGTTCATGTGTCTCCCTTTATCTTTTCATATGAGAAAATTGGAACTAAGAGAAAAGCTTTTAGACAGAGGAAAATTGTGTCCTGCATATTGAATAGTTAAGGCTTTCTACATATCATAAGGTGTGACATGATCTGATTAAATTTTGAAATGTACATTGAATTTTAATGTAATCTAGCGACAAACGTGATTTGTATAGTCTTGATTAATTGTTTTTTTTTTTTTNTGGGATAAGTAGTCAATATATATTATTGAAGAGAAAAAGAAGATCTAGCTTTTGTGGATTCTTCCTAAGATATTTGTGGGTAGGTTCATGTGTCTCCCTTTATCTTTTCATATGAGAAAATTGGAACTAAGAGAAAAGCTTTTAGACAGAGGAAAATTGTGTCCTGCATATTGAATAGTTAAGGCTTTCTACATATCATAAGGTGTGACATGATCTGATTAAATTTTGAAATGTACATTGAATTTTAATGTAATCTAGCGACAAACGTGATTTGTATAGTCTTGATTAATTGTTTTTTTTTTTTTTAGAATTCTATTTCAAATTCTAAAATATTTTAATAAGAGCATCTCCAGCAGTACTCTAAAATTATGTGTATTCAATTGAAATTTTTAAAAACTCTCTAAAAATTTAAGGCCCTATTTGATGGGCATTAAATTCCATGAAATTATGAATTTCTTTTCCATTTCCCACCTAATGTCATGTTTGATAAGTCAAAAGTTGATGGGAATTTCTTTTCTTGCTCCTTGCTCGCTCGCCTGATTTTCCTCTTTTTTGGGAAAAATCAATTCTCACCAATTTAGTGAGAATTGATTTTCTAGTAGACTGTGTTTTTTTGGCAATGGAAACAAATTTTATAACCTATTGTAAACAATTTTTTCACTTTAATGGACAATTTTCATGTAAAACAAAGCCAAACGAACACTAAACTTTAATGAAAAATGATTTTTTAGGATTTTTTTTCCTTTTTTTTAACTTTTGGTAATAGAAACAAATTTTATAACCAACTGTGGAAAAAATTATCACTTTAATGGACAATTTTCATATAAAATAAAGCCAAACGAACATAAAATTTAAAAAATTTTTGGGCGAAAAATTATACTAATCAAACACACTTAATTAACAATTCCCTACAAAACAATTTCTAGACAATTACTTTCTCTGGAATTCATTTCTTTTTCATCAAATTTCCACAATTGCAATCAAACGGACCCTAAGTGTATTCAATTAAGACTTCTATAGATTTTTAAAAAGTCTCTAAAAGTCACATGGTATTCAATTGTAACCTTTTTAGAAATCTCTATAAGTCGTATGGTATTTAAACATATAGTGACTTTTGGAGAATTCTCTACTTGGTGGACTTCTGTAGATTTTTTGGTGAAAAATATAAATAGCAAATTTGAAAGAAAATCACTCATATACTCTGAGATTTGTGAATATTTCATAACAAAAAAATGGCATTTTTCTTTCAATTCTAGGATTTTCTTATATCTCTTCAATTCATTTATTGTAATCAATTTATGGTTATTCGATATGTAAATAATTATTTTTGAATTGAAATTATATGCAATTGTTTCAAAACTTAGAATTCCATGTGATCGATCATTTTTTTTTATGGGGTTAAGAACAATTTGTGTTCTTAAAATTTATGTTAATTTTGTGAAAAAAAAATTTGATTATGTTCTTAGAAATTGATGTCAAAGTTTTTTTTATTAATTTATTTGTGCCAAAATTGAATGATTGGGTGGTGACTAGTGACATTATCCAAGGAAATTTTGTGGGTATCACGGTTCTTAAAAATATTAATTAAGTAGTAAGAAAGATTGTAATTTTTCAGGTATATTATGAATTTACAAAATGAAAAGTTTTTAGAAGTCTTTTATCTTTTTAGAAAAGAGTTACAATCATTGTAACTTCTAAATAGTTATTGTAGCTCTATGAGAATTTTACAACTTTTGTAAACATATGAAAATCTGTAACTTTTGGGTATATTTTTCTATGAAATGTTAAAAAATCGAATATTTCAATTTCGACCCCCATGATTTTAGTTTACTTTTGTAATTTGTCCTTCTATGATTGAACATTTTTGGATGTAAGTAAAAACCTACTGAATCCCATGTTAGAGTTGGCCCATTTGGATCGAGTTGGATAATTATCATGTGATCGAAACGACGGTTTGCACACCGAAATGTTGATGATTTGACGAAGGTTGTGCCAAAAATGAAAGAATAAGTCCTGATTTAACACAAATGCATTAATATGAGGACCGTTTCTGAAAATTAGCCTAAAATCCCTAAAACCCTTTTGCATTTTCATGCCCACCTTAAATCCTAATTTCTTTCCCTATTCCACACTGCATTTCTCCTCCGTTCCCCTTCGGAATCGATTAACGCCCGTTCAAATTCAAATTTTACTACAATGGGAAGATTTAAATCCACTTTACAATTTTATTTTTTTTTTATCGCAAATGCTTTTGCATTTCCTTTGCATCTATCCATTGCAGAGATTTTCGACAACTTTGAATATCTAAATCACAATTTAAATATATTTTACACCATGTTTGGAGATGTTCTAATGATTTTCTTCCACACCATTTTATTTTTATTTTCTATTTTTTTTGCAATTCTAGGATTAAATTTTGCTTGTTGCATACCGTAATCCCCTTTAATTTGATGTACGAAAACACAAATAAAAAAATACCATAAGCCATAAGAACAATTGCTTCAATTTTAGGCTTTTTAAAAATTATTCTTTGATTCTGACATTAAGTTTAAGCTCACGAATGGGAAAAGAATAAGCATTAGATGAGTTAAAACAGATGATTTATGCTTTAGAAGTGATTCTGATGCCAAAATCTGCTTTATTTTAAAGTTCTATTCACATCTAGTTAACTATATAATTCATTTCTTTTGGGTCAGAATGGAGGATAAAGAGGTATCAAATTGATAGGATTAGAGTTTTCCCAAAAAAAAAAAAAAAAGTTGTTGACTAATTGTAACAAATTGTCTTGTCCCTATCCAGAAACCCTAGAATTTACCTTCTATAGATATTCTGTTTGGTGAGCTGGTGAAAAGAAATTTAGAAATGATAGGATGATTTGTGTTTTTGGACTCTAGGGTAAATATCAACGCACCAGTCGAGTCTCGTTTTGAATCGAACTTGTCCTTTTACGATGTTTACTAACGTATTATTAAATTTTTTTTTCCCTTTAGAGATGCATAATAAGCTCGATAGAATTCATTTAAGAGGTAACATAGTCTCATCTTTTTCGGTGTTTAAAAACTATGGTATCATACAATAAATTCTTTTTCTAACTTGAGTTTTATTTACTTTACAAGAACTTGGAGAACCTGAAAAGGTCGAGTTGAAAATATAAAGATAAAAATTTACAGTATTTCCAAGGTGAAAATTGTCCAATGTGAACTCATATATTCAAGTAGAAATGCTATTTAAAAAAAAATAAAAATCATGTAACATGGGGTTTGATATAAATCCCATGGTACCAAATTCATTATCTTGGTCATGCACAATGCCAGTGAGATCATTGTTGATATATTGCTTACCTCAATTTGTTGACATTTTTGGACAACCAAGAAGATAACAATAGAATACATTGAGGTTGTCTTGTCTTCAAAAGATGGAAATAATTAAATCCTAGTTTTTTGGTTATTAAAATATCAATCATGATCTGCGTGATTTGTTATATATGAGGTCCTCTTGTCTGACTTTTGTGGCAAATTGTCGTACACATATAAATGGGGCAAGGTCTTACTATATTAAAAAACTGCTATAAGGGTTATTTCACTCCTGAATTCACGCTTGGTTTGCGCAAGAATGGGTTGGGAGTTAAATGCAAGTGGACAGATAGGTTGTTTTCAACGAATACCCTACTTTAGAAATAGTTGTTCGTATTGCTCTTGCGTTAGAGCCTGTCGGGAGAAAAGAAAGTCTATAGGGCAAATGAAAGATGTCAAAGGACAATTTTTTCCATCAATAGTAGATAATTATTTACGATATACATTTGAAATGATATACAAAATTTCATCCATCAGACGGTCGGTAAACATTCTGCCGAGTTAGGTTTTGCCACACAATTTTCGGATGGTAGATTTCCGAACTTCAATGATAGTCATGACTTCGAACATCTTGTTGTACATAAGGGTGGCAACCGAGTCGAGCGGTCGAGCCGCGGCTCTTCAAAAATGAGCCACAAGCTGCTCGGGCTCGTCTGACGAGCCCGAGCACGAGCTGAGCCGAGCCGCTCCAAGCCGAGCAGCAAGTGAGCTGGACGAGCGGCTCGTTGACTCGTGAAAAATTAAAGAAAAATTTTTAAAAAGGTGAAAAAGTAAAAAAAAAAAAAATTCAAAAAGCTCGTGGGCTCGCGGCTCGGCTCGGCTCGGGAATTCACGAGATCGTGGGCCAAGCCGAGCTCGCCTACAAGCAAACGAGCCACGCGCC
>CAIGRK010034093.1:0-12557 GCA_903798315.1 Fraxinus greggii | reverse complement strand
CCACCACCAACCAACCAGATCTGATGACCACCACTGTACACACACCCACAACATACAAACTCAGCACTCGTTGGCATCGCGACATTGCTGTGCTGCCGTTCACAACAGCCACATCACACAAACCCAGCACTCGTTGGCGTCGCGACGCTGAACGGCAGCGTTTCACACAGCAGTATCGCGTACGCTCACTTCGCGACGCAGCTGTGAATAGCAGCGTCGACGCTACCGTTCACAAGCCGAGGGAGAGTGGAGGACGAGAAGGAGAGATGAGGGAGAGAGGGGAAGGGGAAGGAGAAGGAGAGAGAGATGAGGGAGAAGGGAGAAGACGAGAGAGAGAAGGAAGGAATTGATAAATTAGGGTTATTNCATTGCTGTGCTGCCGTTCACAACAGCCACATCACACAAACCCAGCACTCGTTGGCGTCGCGACGCTGAACGGCAGCGTTTCACACAGCAGTATCGCGTACGCTCACTTCGCGACGCAGCTGTGAATAGCAGCGTCGACGCTACCGTTCACAAGCCGAGGGAGAGTGGAGGACGAGAAGGAGAGATGAGGGAGAGAGGGGAAGGGGAAGGAGAAGGAGAGAGAGATGAGGGAGAAGGGAGAAGACGAGAGAGAGAAGGAAGGAATTGATAAATTAGGGTTATTGATATTATGTTTAATAATATTATTATATTAATTAGAATAAAAAAATTATTACCTGATTTTCAAATAATTAAACTTTAAACTTAATTTTTGAAAATTAATCTTTAAACACCCGAATTTGTGTAATTTCCACAGCATAATATGACACAAGCCTTGCATGTGAGACTGGGCCACAAGGCATGTGAGGCATTTCATTCTCCCTTGTTGACAATTGGGCCCAATCTTAATACATTACCCAATTAGACCACATGCATGTTCTATCGCAGCTGTCACACTATGATTAAGGTTCAATATTTTGTTCATTTTCTTGGCCATAATTTTGACTTTCACATAAACATTCAACCTCACATTTACCAAAAGTTTAAGCATGATTTACTCAAAATATATCTAATGTTTTTTATGGATTGTTAAAAGGAATTGTCACGTTAGTAAAATGATCATATTTTAGAAAAAAAATTATTCAATAAAATTTGACACAAACCTGTCAAGTCGCAGTAATAAAGGAAAAAATAAAAATGGTATAAAATTTCTTCGACATTTAAAAGTTCGGTTAGACTCGCTAACTCAATAAAATTTATATCTGATATGCACATTTTATATCATCATATTGTTTTATTTTTATTTTAAGACACTTAAACAACATTATCGGATCACAGATAGTCCTCATTAGAGATCAAATTTGAATTTAATTGTCTATTATTTAGATATCACTACCGCATTGGAAGTCGATAAAAATTCATAAAATATATTGAAGATGTTCTTACGTTAATTTATTTTAGATCTCCAACAAAAATTTCTGAGTTACTTGTTTGCAGGCCTATGATTATGTTGGGGACATTTACCATGAGGAAAATCATTGAAATTGAGGAAAATGATTTAGATCTATAATGAGCATTACACAAAATTGATTCTTCAATAATTAATGAAAGTTTAAATTCTAACTGGCTTTAATTGTTTGAGCTTGACTTATCTATGGTAAATATCAACCTATAACATTTCTAAATTTATAAAAGTTGTCTTGGATTTTTTGTTGAGCTACCAAGTATCAGACACCGGGTTACTTATCAAATTAATTTCTATAACTCGCATTTTTAAAACGAGCATTTGCGACAAAATTTGGATCATGCTCCCATTATCAAAGTTTTTGGAGTAATACTATTTATTATCATGATGATAAAATATCGGTGATGTGGCAATCCATTTTTACTACCAACAATCCATTGGCCTTCAATCCCGATCAATTATGGTTTAACAGCATAATGTAAAGCCGAGATTTCAAAAAAACTAAATACTTTCCCTATATATTTATCCTTGTTCACTACCTCATTCACTTCTATTAAAATTTAGAGGAATGTTTAAAACAAATAAATCATTAGCAATTATCTATCATTCACTTTCGGCATGTTATATTGAGATCACGTCACTCTTATATATAAATAAGAAGCTTTTTAGGCATAAACATAGCACGTTTGTACCACTTAAATTGTTGTCTTAATTTATGATGTAAATCCTATTATTGAAGACAAGCCTCCAAGTAGAAAGATGACGACAATGATGACGACGACGACAACAACAACAACAAATAGTACATTTATCGACATGACAAAATACATGGTTAACATATATCAAACATATGGATTGCTTGATGTAAGGTAACACAACATGTTACTCCTATAAAGAGGTAATATGATTTTTTTAAGAATAACATATAGCATATGATAGATAATACTACATGTTATCTACGTGAAATGCTAATTTTATAGTAGAAAGTAACATAATATGTTACCTGCGTAAAGTGTTGAATGTTTAATAAAAAGTAATAAGGTAACACAATCTACGGTTACATAGATCCTAAATCTCCAACTAAATCTTTGAGGTGCTTGTTTTTTTCAGGCCTATCATTGTGTTGGGTGTAATTACCATAAAGAAATCATTACAACTGAGGAAAATGATTTAAATCTAAAATGAGCATCATAAGTAAACTTGATTTTTCAATAATTAACGAAATATTAGTTCTTAATTATCTATAATTATATGAGCTTGACTTATCTAAACTTTGGTAATTATGAACCTATGATTTTTTTTTTTAACTTTCTCAAACCAAACTCATTTATAATAAAATCCCGATCGAAAGACTCATTTATATCCTATTGTCAAAGTTTTTATAGTCTAAAAGTATAACAAAAGATTTTATCATTGATCCTCAAACTATTATCCGAGTAGCAAATTAATCATGAACTTTAAAGAATAACAAGTTGATCCTCAATTAATTATTATATTTGCACAATGTCCTGGATGATGTGAAATGTCTAAATTTCTATTAAATCAACACACGGATTTCATTAAAACATGCCCACTTCAAATTTCTGGATGTAGCGGACGTTGAGAAATAAAATCTAACGTCCTAAATTTGGACATTAGAGGGTCGAGTTATGATTTAATGGAAATTTAACTTGTTTTAAAATAATAAGATACTTGGCTATTAGTTGTCATTATTACTTTTTCGCACGATCTATTGACATTATATCACTCTTATCGATAAAAGCTCTTCGGGTCGAAAACAAACCCTCAAAGTAAAAAAATAAATAAATAAAAAATAGCACATTTATTCATATGATATTTACATATCTAAGCTGTAGAGCAAATGGTGGCAGGGCTCTAAACCCTTGGGTTGGGCTGAAAATGGAATTCAGTAGTTCA
The DNA here is from genome assembly GCA_903798315.1 of Fraxinus greggii. Classification (NCBI taxonomy): domain Eukaryota; kingdom Viridiplantae; phylum Streptophyta; class Magnoliopsida; order Lamiales; family Oleaceae; genus Fraxinus; species Fraxinus greggii. The sequence continues at coordinate 9,211 of CAIGRK010034093.1, read as the reverse complement.
GCAAATGATTTGCACCCCCAAAAAAAAAAATAAAAAAATAATAATAATAATCATTTTTTTGCACCATTTACATTGTCTTCTTCCAACTTATTTAGGGTCGTTTGACATGATTTTTGAGAAATCAAAAAGATTTTTTGAGATTCAAAAAGTGCTTTTGGACTGAATTAACTAATTTTATGAAAATGCTTCCTGTAATTAAATTTTTTTAAATGAAGCTAGTTTGATAAGCCTTCATTTAAATGTACTTTAAGAATATAAAAACTTTTTAGAAATTATTTTAAATAAAAATTAAATTAATTTCTTAAAAAAAAAAAACCCCCTTTTGTCAACAAAAACAAAAGTAAAAATATATTTGTTGCAAAAACATGTGGGGTTTTAGATAAGTTAATGATATGACCATTATATTTGATTTTCTAATTAAAACAAATATGACTTTTGACATGAATTTGAAAAACAAAAAAAATTAAAAAAAAAATTAGGTAAATTTACAAAATACACCTTACATTTAGAGTGTATTTACAATTTGCATATCGTATTTTGCAAACTTACGGCACACTATATTTTTGCCACTGGCAACAATAAAACCCTTTTTTACTAGAAAATATAAAAAACAGTTGCAAGTTTATCATTGTAAATAGCTAAACACACCAAAATATCCCTAATTAGAAATAATAAATCACAGCTTATATGTTTTATTACATATTTTATATACCCATCTATTTATCTTCAAAATTTAATTTTGCTTACTCTTTCGCCCAAGAAATAATTTTTCTCTCTTATCTCTATCTGTTTTATAAATTAATTTTCTATCAATAAATGTATCCTGAGTACACTATGTTTTTCACAAATTAAATACACTATTGGCTAACAGGTGCAACTTAGGTAATAATCATACAATAGTAGTTTGATCTCAATTACTTGTTCTACAAAAACCAAAGGCACTGTAGTGACAATTGCATATAGAGAAAAGTTACCCGTATTTTTGTGCGAACTTGTCTAGAGTAGTAAGAACATATTCATAAACATTTAGGAGATGACTAGCCATGTAAACGAGTCGAGTCGAACCGAGCCTGCTCACGAGCCAAGACAGGGGCTCGTGCACGGCCGTGCAAAAAATGGCTTGAGCTTTTGCCCGAGCCGAGCCCAAGCTCGGATGAAAAATCAAGACTCGTTCATTTTTTTTTTTTTTAATTCGTAACATTGTAAATTCTTTTTAATACAATATAAAATTTTGTGTAACTTATACTAATTTAAAAGTTACAACCTTCCTTTTTTGGGGCAAAAAATGGCATGTAGAATCATAGGCCAAAAATAGCATGTCACATGAGCCGGCCCGATATGGCTCATCGAGTCATGCAGGCCGACTCAGGCATGGGCTGTTGCCTGAAAATGAGGCTCGGTGGATACGAGCCACGAGTTGAGCCAGCTTGAGATTTTTTCGGATCGAGTCGGATTGACATCCCTAGAGACATTATACATAGAAAGAAAGCTACCTACAATGTAGAGTGAAAACTACATTTTAAAAACAAATAAAAGAATCCAAAAATAGAAGTAACATAATGAAAAACATATATGAAAAAAGAAAAACATATCAAAGTGATAGAAGTAGTGGCAGAACAATTATAAGCACTATTTTTGTAAGGTTAAGTTTTGGATACTTCATTGGGGATTTAGATTCTAGTGAGATTTATTTTTCTAGTTGAAGTCTAGAGGTTGAGACTTAAACCTAGGGAGAATAATCACAAATTGAGGTAGTGAATTTCACTGGTGAAATTTAATCAAACTTGAGGGAGAAATTAATGAGCATTGAAAAATCAACCTAGGTCTTAAATGAACACTCAGGTGTGATTAAAAAATATTTTTTGGAGTGTGCATAAAGGAAAATGCTTGACTATTGAGGACCGAAAAAGAAACCAAGTTAAAAATTCATGTTGATTTAATTAATTAAGCACACACACCGATCTAGATGTGGATAAGTGAAAATTAATTTTGATAGTGTTACTTATAATCCCTTTTCTGAATTGTCAATAATTTTAATACTTAAGACGGCCATACGGGTATGATAAGCTTATTTTATACACTTATTTGGGTTTCTTAACTTCATTAGTTTTGCTAAACTAAGAGGGAATCTACATAATTTAGGACCTAGGTTAAATATATTAATTGTAGGTAAATTGCCAACTTGAAATTTTTTTTTGATGCAATTGGCATGAGAAAGATGTTCTAAACCTTAATTGGAGTTGATTCGGAGCAATTAAAGATCAATCAGATTGTATATGACCAATAAGAGGCATTAATGAAGCGGTCAAAAGAGATTCACAAGTATATGTTATAAATAAGAAAGAATTCAAGTTGAACCGGAGGCTCTTATATATATATTCAATATAATCACTAGAGAAAAAATGCTTTTGGAGACAAAATTTCATATTTCATGCAAAGTTTTGAAGAAGCTTTTGATACAAGACCCAAAATCTACCATATTTACATCATTGCTTTTAAGAGAAGAAGAAGAAGACATCCAAGTAGATAATTCAAGAACCACTATAAGAATAAAAGATTCAAGATTGTTTCCGTCTTTCTTCCCAACATTTCATTTTCACATGATGTTGTTTTAAATACACAAATGAGTGATTTCTTTATCGCAGTAAATAACTTACCAAACGTACCCGAAAATGAATGGAAAGTTGAATGGAAATTTGGACAGAATAACACCAAAAGAATGAAATGTAAGATCGAGAGAAGAGTTGTCCTTGAGACGAAATTACCCCGCACAGGTGCCGACGGTGGATTGGCAAACGTCTCCCAATATACAACGATCAACTTCAAGTGATTGCAGCACTACAAATCACGAAAAATGACGAACCAAACGTGTTTTTGAACTCCTTCAAATGAAAAAAACAAAGGCTGATTTTATGCAGAATTTTGAAATGGATTTAGATGTTATATGATATGATATGAACGCATAAAAATAGAAGTGAATGATTTCTACACATAAGGGTCAAATTTATAGAGGTTGAGAAGGTGTACACGAAGTGGCACAACCTAAAAATCAACTTGTTTCACAAAGTGTTACACATGTTGATATGTTGCTCGTCGGCACTAGCTACCCGCTCGAGCACACATTTCAGAAACTTCGCTACTCACCGCCGCTCGAGCTGTGGTCTTATATATTAAATTCTGATATTTTATTTCAAAAATCGTGTATTTCAAACCTACTTCATTTACTAATTTCTTATTCATCAGCAAAATAGTTTTCAACATTCAAACATACCAAATTCATCTACTTGACGAGTAGGACATAATCGACCCATTTCTTGCCAAATTTGAGTAGCGGGACCCATCCAAATATTTGGTTAAGGTTTGATAAATATCAACTTTTTATAAATGTTTCTAACAATCCCCACATGAATGAAAATTACCAACATGCACATGAAATGCAGACTCTAATAAAAAAGGAGTACATACGACAAGCTATAGCATCGTTATAGGTGGCTTTTGGTTTTGAACCTTCCTTAGTAGAATAAATCGAAGTTACTAGGCTAATCAGTGAACGTAATGTCTTGAACTGTTCAGCCGTTGGTGTAAATCAAAACAATTATACCAACACCTTAACTTCTCTAACAACTTTGGTTCTTATGGTTGTGTTTATTTTGGCCCTAAACAACTCTTAGTTTCATAAGTGTTTTAAGAGAATTTAAGACTCAATTCTCATAGAAGTAGCCCACTTCATACTTACATTGGTAATCTCCTATAGTATCATATCACACTTCTCTTGGATTTTTCCAATATATTGGAATCATTAAGAGTATAACTTATCCTTACACAATTAACAATTTGACACTTTTTTCTATAGGAATGGGAATAAGTTCTGTTCTGAATTATTTATAATTTAATTGTCTTATTGAACCAAGATTTTGGGGATCTCTAGTCAACAAGGTTGAATTACCGTTATGATGATTCTAGTCAATTGGTTTTAAGCCCATTCCCCACGAAAAGTGGTACATTTTATATCTTTCGATAATCCTTTCGTCAAATGATCCACTATATTTTCCTTCAATTTAACATAGTTAACATAGATTATACCATTCGAAATTAATTGTCTAATGGTATTATGTATCTGACGAATATGTCATGATTTACCATTATACATACTATTTTGTGTCCTTGTTATAGTCGACTGACTCTGACAATGTATGTTAATAGTAGGTACTGACTTTTCCCAACATTGAATAACCTCGAGAAAATTACAAAGTCATTCTTCTTCTTCTTCTTCTTCTTCTTCAGTTTTATCTAAAGCAAAAACTTAGATTCCATCATAGATTGATAAACTTAGATTCTATCATAGATCGAGCTATGCAAATTTGCTTAAAGGTTGTTCAGGACACAACTCCGTCTCTAATGGTAAAACATAAACACTTGTATATTTCAAATCCTTTGTGTCAGATATCCATTTACATTAGTATATCCTAATAACACTTTAGGATATTTAGAATAATGTAATCCATAATATATCGTGTGTTTTAAATTTTTAAGAACCCTCGTTAATGCCTTCGATTGGTCATAACTTGAATTACTTCTAAATCTGCTTAACTTGTTGAATGCATATGCTATATCAGAACACATGCATTTAGTGATATACATCAAGCTTCCTATAATGCTTGAATATTCCAATTGAGCTATGGGTTCACCAATATTTTTGGCTAAATATAGACTTAGGTCTACTAAAATTTTGACAGGATTATCGTCATATTCTTAAATTTTTTAAGTATAGCCTCAATATAATGCGATTGAGATAATGATATCCCTTCAATTGTCTTAGAGATCTTAATCACTAGTATATCAACAACTCCAATATCTTTCATATCAAATTATTTTATCAACTTTCGAGTTATTACCCATTATTAACATATCATCTACGTATAAACACAGAATTACATGTTCATCAAGTGTGCTTCGGATGTAAACACATTTGTCATATTCATTAATTTTAAAGCTATTTGACAACATAGTTTTGTTAAATTTTTTCAGTCATTGCTTCGATACTTATTTTAATCCATACAATGATTTTACAATTTTGCACACATTTTGCTCATTTTTGTAAGTTACAAACCTTTCATGTTGTCCCATATATATTTCTTTTTCCGAATCATCACTTAAAAAGGCCGTTTTTGCATCTATTTGATGGATTTCGAGATTATGTAATGCAGTAATTGCAATCAATACTCAAATAGATATAATCCATGTAACAGGTGATATATCGAAGAAAGCAATCCATTTTTTTGTCTATAAACTTTGGTTACTAATATGGCCTTGTACTTGTCAATTGATCTATCTAATTTTAACTTCGTTTTGAAGATCTATTGGAAGCCTAAAGGTTTTTTTCCAATGGAAGATCAACAAATTCCCAAGTATAGTTTTGCATAATGGACTCAATTTCATTGTTAGAACTTAACAGCTTCTTTCCAATAAGGTTTAGGAGTGGACATAGCTTCGATAAATATCCTTGGATCATTTTTTAGTAATTATGTTAGAAACTTCAGGCCAAATGTCTTAGTGGTCTTTGGCCTCTTACCCTGCCTTAGTTCCTCATCACCTTGATGATCTCCATTTACAGTGTCGTAGGTTCATTTTTGCGAAATTACTTCTCTTCCTTTACAAGGAAAGATTTCTTCAAAGAATACAACATTCCTTGATTCAATAATAGTACATTCATGTAGTTCAAGTATTTCTGCTTTATGAAACAGAAATCGATATGCTCTATTATTGTTTGCATATCCAATAAAGATACATTCTATTATTTTTGGTCTAATCCTAACCTGTTTAGGTTTAGGTATATGTACATTTGCTAAGCACCCCCACACTTTTAATTATTTGTAGGAGGGTTTTTGACATTTCCATACTTATAAGGCATTTCAACCTTGCTTTTGTATGGTATTTTATTTAGAATTTGAATTGCAAAAAGTATAACTTCTCGCACAAGTTTTGAAGTAAGCCCGAACTTATCAACATCGAATTCATCATTTCCCTGAGCGTTCGATTTTTGCATTCAGCAATACTGTTAGATTAAGGTGAGTATGGTGCCTTTTTGATGAACTAATTGTGAAGATAATTCTCCAAACAGTGCAACATATTCTCCACTCTATGACTGCGAATCATTTTTATTCATTTTTCAAGTTAATTTTGAACTTCATTTTTATAGTGTTTTAACACTTTCAAAACTTCGTATTTGCTTTTAAACAATTATACATATCAATATCTAGTACAATCATCAATAAATGTGATGTAATACTTTTTATCACTTTTAGTTTGAACAATTTTAAATCACATACTGTAAATTAATTTCAAAGGTCTGTTTCTTTCTATAGAATGAAACGGCATCTTGACTAATTTAGCCTCTACACAAATCTTGCATTTACCATTTGTATCAAATGTATATTAGGTAGTAAAATTAAATTCATTAACTTACGTACGGAATTAAAGTTTGCATGTCTTAATATATGTTGACATAAATTAGACTACTCAAGAATATAAGCAGAAGAAGATACTTTATTTTTAGAATTATTTGGCACAATAATGAGAACATTCATCTTGAATAGTCCATCACTTACATAGCATTTGTCTGCATACATATTATTTTTGGTAAGTATAAACTTATCCGATACATAGAATAGTTTGAAGTCATTCTTGCTAAGTAAATAAACTGAAACTAAGTTCTTATGAATAATCGGCATATGAAGTACATTGTTAAGGTTGAGTTCCTTACCCGATGTCATCTTCAATACCACTTTGTCTTGTCCTTCACCCATTAGTTTGAGTGTAGGATGAGAGCGTTCCCTTATAATCACAAGTGACGGGTAGCACCCATGTTTATCCACTATTCCATTGGATTTCTAATGTTGTTGCATTTTGGAACAACGGTCAACAAGTTAATATATAATATTCCATCAGATAATGTATTAGATTCAGTGATATTTGCTTGTGCTTGCTTCTTTGATTTGTGACATTCATTTGAGTGATGTCTGGCATTTCTACAGTTGTAGCAATTTCTCTTGAACTTCTTTGTATTCTTGTTATTTCCTTACTTGAAGGATTAGACAAAATACTTCATCTTTTTCTTCTTATCATTGGTTTCCACTACATTAACATCTGCTTGTGCTATATTACTTCCAATATGCTTGTCCAACTTTCTATTGTCTTCTTCAATCTTAACCCGATGACGAGTTATTTAATATTCATCTCCTTCCACTTGTGTTTGGGATATTTCTTGAAGTCTATCCTCATGGGTGGAAGTTTCTTGATAATTGCAACCACTTGAATTAATTCACTTAGAGACATGTTCTCGACTTGAATGTTATGAAGAAGAATCTATGATTCTTGTACTTGACTAATGACCATCTTAGAATCTACCTTCTTGTAGTCCAAGAAGTTCCCGACAATGAATTTCTTTGTTCCAGCATCTTCAATTTTATATTTCTTCTCCAAGGATTCCCAAAATTCCTTTGCAAATTTCATGGAACCATATACGTTGTATGATGTATTGTCCAAGCCATTCAAAATGTAATTCTTGCATACAAAATCTGAATGTTTCTAAGCATCCAATGCTATCAGTGATGCCTTATTGTTTTCCCTTTCTTGTATTACTAGAGCATTCTCATTTAAAAATTTTGCCAAGTTTTGTGTTGTAAGATAGAACAACATTTTCAATTTCTTGAAAATCAATGCCACTAGACTTTTTTGATTACTCTCCATGTGGAATAGAGGTTTAATGAACAGTAGGAGGGGAAACGGCAATCAGAATAATCACAATGGAAGGACCCAATCACATCCAAAGTAACATCGGTGTTGTTGTTAATAGTAGTCATTTCTGTTTAAATAAACACATGATTAACCAAGTACAAGATCAAAACCCAAGAAAGAGTAGAAAAGTTAAACTGAAAACGAAATTCAATTTAACCAAGTAAAACAGAAATTTATTAAAGAAATCACTCAACAAGTTTCTTCTTAAGATTGTTGTTTTAAATGCAAAAATGAGTGATTTCTTTATCACAATAAATAACTTACCAAACCTACATGGAAATTAATGAAAGTTGAATGGAAATTTAGATAGAATAACACCAAAATGATGAAATACAAGATCAAGATAAGAGTTGAACTCTTTATCCTTAAAAAGAAATTGCCCCTCAAAGGTGCCAACGATGGATTAGCAAATTCTCTAAAGATAAAACGATCAACTTCAAGTGATTATAGCACTACAAATGACAAGAAACGGCTAACCGAAAGTGTTTTTGAATGCCTTCAAATGAAAAAATAAAGGCTGATTTTATGTAGAATTTTGACAACGATTTTGACGTTTTATGATATGCCATGAATGCATAAAAATGGAAGCGAATGATTTCTACACATAATCCAATTTATAGAGGTCGAGGAGGTGTACACGAAGTAACACAATCCAAAAACCAACCCGTTTCACGAAGTGCTGAACATGTTGATCTGCCGCTCGCCGGCTCTGGCTGCCTGCTCGAGCGCCCATTTCAGAGACTCCACCGCTCGTCACCACTCGAGCGACGGTCTTATATATATAATTCTAATTTTTTATGTAAAAAATCATATTTGTCAACCCTATTTCATTCATCTAAAAATAGTTTTCAACGTCCAAATATACCAAATTCATCTAGTTGACGAGTAGAAAATATTCGACCCATTTCTTGCCAAATTCGAGTAGGATCCATCCAAATATTTGGTTAAACCTTGATAGATATCAACCTTTTATAACTATTTTCCAACAGTTGTGTTGATTCAATGTGTTACTGTATTATTATGATATTTGGCTAGTTGTATAGATATTAGGATAATGTTGTACTCTATTTTTTGATTTTTATATAAAAATTCAGATTTTGACACTTAATACTTGTTTTATAGATAATTATATATGCTTTGCATGAGCTGATTAATGATCTTGTAATGTATTTCCATATGTTCGCATTCGGGATAAGAAGGCGCATTCAAAAATTTTGGTTCAAAAGTATATTTAAAATACAACCGTTAACAAGAGAGAGTTGAGACCCTCATCTAAATAAATTCAAGCCCTAAATACAACTGTTAATATTAATTATGGATAAATGGATACTAATGCATCTATTTGAATCTTATACAATTTTTTTTGAATTTTTTTTTACCTAACACTTACCACTTACCCAAGAGTAGCCCAATC
>CAIGRK010034067.1:0-14146 GCA_903798315.1 Fraxinus greggii | reverse complement strand
CTTGTTTCTGATGAAATTACCTCAACCTACTCGCATATATAAATTAGCATAAATCCGCCCCCAGGGCACATCTCCAAGTGGTAAAAAAGGGAAGGTGGAAAAACTCCAACTTTGCTTGAGACTGCCGTGTCAAGGGTTCGAATCCTGAAATATGGATTTGGCCCTTGGGTAAGTGCAAGTGTACAAGTAGTCTTCCACCTTGTACACTTGAGGCATAACCTGCGATTTATCTCCTTCATCAAAGCCCAGGGCAGGGTAGGTAGTGGCCGTCAAGGATGCTGCTCATCCTTTTTTCAGATTAGCATAAATCCTGCAATTGCTCACAAATCATAAGAGAATAATTGATGTAACAGTTTTAAAGGTGATGTTTAAGTATGCTAATTACTCTTTAATAAAAATCCTCAAAAAAGTATCATATGTCTAATCTGAATAATGTTATGTATCTCAACTATGACAAGCACAACCTTAATTGTCATTTATTAATAGGATCGGCCTAAATTGATTTGGATAGCACTTTCACATTTCATTGTTCCTCAAATTCAATAGTTAAAATCAAGATCCAACAGTTCATTTGAGATGAACCTTTGTTTAAATAGTAGGGAATTTTGATGAGATATTTCCTTTATCGGTTTTTGAGTAGTGTTTCGAGAATATATTTTTTCCCCTAGGTAGTTGTTATTGTTGCTTTTGAGGGATTCCCATCTTCGATACACGTTTAGTTGCCAAGAATTTTAGATTTCTTGATGTCTTGGATAGATTCTAGAGTTGTCTAGAAAGATTGTTGTACCATTATTGTTGATTATGGAAGGTTTTTTTTGAGTTGGGATAGTGGGCTTATGCACAATGTCGAATCAAGTACAAAATGAGTCGCATATTTCGTTTATTACTTACTTGGTTGTTGATCTATTTGATTATCTCTCATTAGGTTCGCTCAAGAAAGGAAATTTGCTTATTTCAAAGTGTTGTTTCTAGATATCGTGTTAGATATTGGCCTATTAGGGCTTGGCTATTAATTGGGGTTATTTCTTGTGATGATTTGCTCACATTATCACATATGGAGATGAAAGATGGAAGATCTTCTTCATGTGAAGAACTATTAACAATTGGTATTTGTTGAGGGAAAAAATTGATAATAAGAGCACTGACGAATTGAACTTGCTTAATCGACAAGTGTACGATGAATGAATAATAATGTGTTGAACAATGTCACTGAAGAAATGCATGTAAGTCGTTTATGAAGTCCAAATCGAAAGGGAAAAAAAACATCAAGAAAAGTTGTCAACCACTTTTCTGTAGTTATTGTGTTTCTAAGATACGAAAAAAAAATTCAGAGACGTAGCATGAAAGGATGCACTAGAGTCAAGCACCCAAGAAGTCTCCAGACAAGCTAAATTGACGACAACATCATCAGATGATATAAAAATCATATGAAATCATACTAGCTTTATCAACATCGACAACCTCCTCTTTCTTCTTTTGTTTACCTTTCTCATTTTTATTTGTGTTGGGTCTTCAATTGTTGGAGAAACTTGATCGTGATCAGCCCCTACACAACATTACTCAAATAATTTAGGCTCGTGAGATTGATAAAATTACAGTATGGTAGCTTGTAGCAATTTAATATGATAGATTGTTGTAAGCAATGTTTTAAAACTTGGATGGCATGGTGGTTCGACTGAAAAATAGTAACTTGCTGTCAATCCAGTTCAAGTTGTTCTGTTAGACCATTATATGATCGTCTCGATTAAAAAAATGGAAAACTGGGTTCTATAACTAAAAAGGAAAAGGGGGAAAAAAAAAAAGAAAAAGGGAAGAAGAATAAGAAGAAGAAGGGTGCACATATGTTCATGCCAAACTGGGTCTATTTAATTTTCAGCATTACCTCAAGAAATCAATCCTAATATTTGTCTATGATTTAAAAAAAAAAAAGGCATGCTATAAATATAGAAAAATTTGACAGACAATACATGACAGAATTTGATTGGAAGATGGAGAGAGAGAAAAAAAAAATAGTCCAATCATTTACGGCCACATTAACGTCGATATTAATTTTGACAAAAAATTCCCTATACTCCTGGCTTTTTTAAAAACGAAACATCAACTTAAAGGACATCTCCACTGCTTTCAATTAGTAAACCTTCAACGGTTTCTCAAACGAATAGAGAATCACTGTTAAATGATGTATATATCACGAGTAATGTTATGTAGTCCCACTAGGGTTACAATTTGAAATTTTGTAGTGTTAGATGATATGTTCAATGAAATGTATTTCACCTATAATTTAATATCGCATTAACATTATCTAGATAGGTATTGTATATCTAACGAGCCTAAATAGCATTATTCATTTCTCACTAATAATATCATGGGTTAATTCATTTGTGTATAATGATTTGTACATAACTGATTACGCCCTTTCATATAATGCGCGGGGTCTGCGTGTATTTAAAAATTCGAAAAATATGGCTCACATCTCCATTGTGAGTAGTAGGTAAAAAAATTCGGTAAAAAAATTCGATACATATAGCATGATATTAATATCATTATTATAAGAATTTGCCATAAATTTATGGGGACAAATTAGGTTGATATTTAATGAGTGCAATATGTATGGTTGCTTTCAACTTTTGTCTTCCATCCTCTCTCTTTGCTTATAGGAATCAAGATTTTAATCATTGATCCTATCCCGTGGAAAAAGCATTTGAAGTGTGTTATTACTTGTTTGAAAATCGATTACAATTAATTTAAATTATAAATAGATATAAATGAGTAATGAATAAGTATATAATAATCATGTGTCTCACGAAATAATGTGGAAAAAAATATAGATTTGACCAATTATATTTATAAATTAAATAACTATTAGATAAGGTCTAAATTAAAAATATATTTCGATCCAATCACAATGTTGACTATCACATCGAATGCATTATCGATCAATTGAACTTTTTTCATTAGCTATACTAACGAGATAGATAGAATCACTAGCGTCAATGAATTTTAAGTTTAGCAATTACATAGAAAATAAGGTAAAATTTCAACATACTTTCAGCTACAGCACGACTATAGTTGTCAACTTTTGTAAGTATTGATTAATAAGAAAATTGAAGATATAAATTTAGTGGGTGCCTAAAATTTTACCCCAAAACCTATGCGTCCATTGTGAAAGTGGAGCAAAATTGGACTAGAGAATAAATGGCAATTTGTTTGGAATTTTGAAAAGTTAAACGTTGGAGGTTATATTAAGAAACTAATTTTGAATATGTTCGAATAATTTTTAAAAATATTTTATTTAACCAGAAGAACTTTTATAGAAAAATGACATAAGATAGCTTTTCCGAAAATTCTTATTCACAAAATAGAAATAAAAGAAAAATCTAACCTAATGGGACCTAAATCATTATCAAGTTAACAAGTCAAAAGATTATTGTGTTTTAACATTTGCTAGAGTCGCACTCTATTTTGACCTTATTATAATTTGAAGGGAAAGGCCCTTCAGCTCATCCTCTGTACATTTGCAATTGCCACAGCTGAATACCGATACAATCTTGCTATATTTTCAAATAGATTTGTCATCTTAAAAAAAAATACAAATTTTACATCAATCATTTGTTGTCACGCCTTCATCTGCCATCCAAAGTGTCAAATTCATCTGACAAAGTGGCATTACTCGTACCGATGTTATAGTATGAATTGTTGTCCCCATAAGAGGGAAAAGATAAAACAAAACATCCATGCAAAATTTAATTAAAATTGGGAATAAGTTACTATTTCTTGATTAAACTATTAATTTATCCGACTTGAAGATTGAAATATCTACCTAAGAGTAGCGTCAACATTTTTCAAAATGCTAATACCGTTACAAATCTAGGATGCAATATAATTCAAAGCAATTCTTGAAAGAGGTAGGTAACAAGTATACATCAAGGGGCAGAAATTCTAACGTGGGTCCATCTAGAACATTAATACTAAATGAACAAGTCTATCCAATTGTTTGATGTCTTATTCGCAGTACACCTGCCCATTTCTTTGAAGACAGAGGTTGTCCAAGTCCGTGCCATAGTGCGTGTACCAAAGTCAGTTGGCATCAAATATAGAAGGATCAAATATGGAAAGATAAAATATTTAATCCATTTACGAGAGGGAAATATTACTGTAGTTTGCCCTTGTTTGACCTTCATTTTCTTTAAAATACGAGTAAATCTAAATTTTTTTCTTATTTTTTAACAATTCATTATTCACCAGTCTATTATTCCAAAATACATTCTACACAAATAATGATGATGATGATGATGATGTTATCTAGCACCCAGTGGCGAATCTAGGATTGAAGGTCAGCTAGAATGATCGTTAACCGTTGATGACAGCCAACGATTGTAATAGTGTGATCGTTTATCAATATTTAATTAAATAACATTAGAAATGCTTTAATCTATATGTAAATTAAAGGCTTAATATCAGAAAACATCTTACCTATCAGACAGTGTGCCAAAAACCCCCCAACAACTGAAAATAGCAGAAAATGTCCTTGTTTGAACTTTTAGTGTGGAATACAACCTTTTAGGTGCAAAAAACTCCTCATACCTTTCAATTCTGTTAGTTTAACCGTTTAAAAAAAAAAAGTAAAAATTGTCAACATTAAAAAGGAATAATTTAAATTGCGGTCCCAAGCTTTTTTTTTTTTTCAAATTATACCCAATTTTTTTTATATCAATCACCCACAATTTTCACACATTTAAAACTTTATCTTCCCCCCACCCCCAAAACATTCGTATCCAATTTCTGCTTTTCTCTAGTTAAAATTTCCATTAATCTACTAAAATCAAACGCACAAAACAAAACAAAACAAAAGAAATGAAGAAAACTTGCCAAGGCAAAAAGGGTTAAAACAAAGAAAACAGTTAGAAAAGGGGGACCTTGAATTCTACGTTCCATTTTGCCATAAAATTTGTATAGATCAAATGTCCAAAATCAAATCAAAATAATTTCACAAAATGATCAATCTCCAAAATCCCACTTCTCTAACAGTTAACAGAATTAAAAGGGATTGTCAATAATTACTCTTCCATAATGCCTTTGAGGACAGTGCTCTTGCCAGCACCCATTCCACTGCCCATGAGGAGCACCGTGCTTCTTTCACTGTGAGCAATTGCATCTCAATTATCCTGGTCTATGGGCTATTGAATTTTGTTTTATTTGCAATTCTTAATGAGCTGATTATTTTTTCTTAAAAAAAGCCCAACTAAAGAAAAGGCCCAAAATCTAAAAATTAAAAAAATGGCCCAAGTTCACCCATCCTCTTCCCCATTTCAATCTTCCCTGTAATTTCATTGATCTAAACAAGGGCTGCCATGCCTTTTTCTTCCGACGGATTCAAGACGGGCGGCCGCGCCCCCTTCATTGGGTGTTGGATGCGCCACTGCTAGCACCGTTGGTGCTAGAACATTATTTTATGTGATGTGTTCAATTCAAGGTGAAATTATGTAATTAATTAATTGAACCTGTAATTAAATGTCATATTTTTTTAAACGTTGCAGTTCAATCTCCCTTCCATAAAATTGAAAACATATAAAATAAAGATAATTTATTAATTTTTGTCCAACATATCTTGAATAGACGTCAATAAAAATTTATAAAATTAAAAGTTTCCATTATTATTTATTCTAAAAATATTTCAAGTTACCTTGTCATCTAAAATGGTAAAATCGGCACTCATTTCTCCCCTTCCACTTCCTTTTCTCTTCTCTTCGTTATTCCATATCAACTCTGGCCAAGTCTTGCAACAATTGTGAGCAATCGATTGAGCAATTAAGTTTGAAGTGTGTTTCAAATCCTCATATAACATATTTTAGTGATATATAAGTAAATTTCTCTTATTTATTTTCTTCCAAACTTCGAACACTACTCTCTTCTGGGCCTCGTGTAACCTTCTTAGCCCAATTACAGGCCTCTTACCACGAAACAAATGCGATTTGACCCACCAAATATACACTGTTTCTATTTACGCCTTGACAACGCGATTAGACCTTACGCAGGAACGCCCACACAGAGACCGACAATGGCTTTGGAAGCCTACGCATCACAAGTATCCGATTCAATCCATACCGACGTTCTCTCAGAAGCAAGGCTAGCTTGCTATAAGGTAGTCTAAATTTTGGTGATTTGGTTCTTTTGTACAATACACATATAAGATTATTGGTTATCAAAGTTTTGTGTGCAAAACTTCAAATTTACTTCAAGAAAGTTAATAAAGGTTGAATTTTTCATGTCCAAAAGGCACGTGATGCATTTTATGCATGTTTAGAGAAGGAATCGAACAAGAAACCCACAGAAATTGCGTCTGTGGGGCTGCTTTACCCAGCGGAATGCAAGAAAATCAGGGAGGCATATGTGAAGCAATGTAGACCCACTTGGGTAATTTTTCCTCCGACAAGAAATTCTTTCAACTTTGCGGTTTAGTTTTGTTATTCAGAAAATGGGTTTCTAGTTTTTTGAATTTTTTTTTTGTTTGTAGGTGAAGCATTTTGATAGGCAGTACTGTTCAAAGAAGAGGGTCCAGAGGCTGTTGGATGATAATGAGTCGAGGAGAGGTCCGTTGTCGCTTCCACAGCCTTACACTTTTAAAGCCCCACCTTCGTGATGATTTCTTATTGCTAATAAATACATAGATATCTTGAGTAACTTTTGGCTACATGTTTATTTTGGATTAATCTCTCTGTTTGGGAAATTGGCTGTTCAGCCAATGTATAGTGATTCAGCAACGTAATTTACACTTTTATCTCGAGGCAATATGAATGAAATATTCAACTGATGGGAGTAATAGAAGAATATTGGGTTTTCAATGCTTCAATATGTAGTGATGGTTGCATACTAGCATTGATATTTCACACACTAGCAATTGTTATCGGGAATTCCTCCTATTTGTTGATTGTGCTTCATAAAAGCTAGCTCTTTAGTTTTGGGAGGAAGTAGATAAAAGTCTGTTTTGGATTGGTTCTTAGAAACTTATGGCCTGATTGGCTTGGGTTGAATTTGGCAGGGGTTTAAAGCTGGACCCCTCCAGGAAGATGCAAGTGTATAGTCTATCAGTTGTCCTGGTAACTTAAACGCACGACTCTTGCTTCAAACTATCAAAACTTCAATTGAGAGCAAGAAGTCATTGGTGTGCCAAGTTATAAAGCATTTGCAAATCTAAGAAGTCTGCGTCTTGTGGCATTCATGTGCATACTCAGCTATGTGGTACCTGGACTTGTTGAAATGTAGCACCAGTAAGAAAAATAAATGCATATAAGGATTTTAATTTCATATCTACCGTTATTCTTAGTTGTACCATGGAGTTCTTCTGACAGTAATGTCATCTATTAATAAATGATTATGTATAGACTGATTGAGTTATGCTTCATATATGGTGTTGTCTATTTTATTATTTTGCCTGTGAAAGTGTAGTGTTTGCAGGCAGCTAAGATTTAGTTGTACAAAATACCAATGATTTTTGGTAAACATAAGATGACTATTGATACTCTCCTTAAGTTCTCCTTCAAATGTTGCATCCACTTAATCCAGAGATTACTTAATAAAGATCTTTTACATGAAGTGCCATTTCTGTTCGAAATTGAGTGAAATTGGTAGGGTGGGCTTATTAATAATTTAATATGACTATACGAAATGTCATCTTGATTTGGTGTCTTTATCTTCGAGAATTCTGTGCAGGAATTCTTTAGTATTTTAGGATGCTAGTCACAAAAGTTCAGGTATTTTAAGAGCTCGTTTCAAGGGGAAACAGCTTTATTATTTCAAGAAGTGTTACAGTTGAATTTCCATTATTTATGCAATTTCAGCATCCATCATTAAATAAAGAGAGAGATTGTTATATATTTCTTTCTGACTTTTTGGAACAACAGTAAGGATTCAGCAAAAATCAAAAAATTATAATAAAAAAATCATAAGATCTCTCTCTAGAATTCTGTGGAGAAACGTCCATGGACTCGAGAAGAAGATGAGAAACTGAGCAAATGTATTCAGAACATGGACATGAAAACAAGAAGCCATTCTCGAACTTGTTGGTATGGATATATTATCCCATGAAATCTATCTCCGTCATCCACGTATTAGAGATAACTCTGTATTGAGCAAAGTGAAAAATAAAAATGTAAAAGAAGAAAGCATGCATTTTACAATGATATTGCAAAGATGTTAGAACTTCAATGGTGGGGGAAGGGGTAGATTTAGTGGGTTCAGTTATTCATACCAGCAAGCCTTCCAGTTTCCAAGGCCATGTTTGTGAGTACATTTGGTGAGTCTTTATCTTCTCCTCCAGTCCATTTATGTTTCTTCACCCCATTGTCATCATAGCAAGGAGATCTTGTAATTGTTTTTGTATTATAACTATGTGATTTTTGATGAATCTCTCTGGTGATCCCAAGATTAAAGACTCTCTCTCCCTCTTTATATGATGATGGATGCTAGAGCTAGAGAAATGTCCTTCCCAATTTTTTAGTCACATGATTCATAAAACAACTAAGGATTCACAATAGGGAAGTAGGTTAGTGTATGGCATGACAGTGACATATTAAGTGTAAAAAAAGTCTTAACACTGATTAGATTAAGTAGATAAGTCCTTTTCTTGATAAGTAAAAGCATCCATATGTACCAAGTTAAACTGATTAGATTAAGGCGTTAGATAAACTATCCACACGTTGATAAGTAAAAGCAACTTTAATTGATTAGATAAAGTATCCTTAGACTAGATTACGTAGATAAATAAAAGTTTTCATATGTAATAAGTTAATCCTTGTGTAACAACTTGAATTGATGAGATCAAGTAGATAAGTAAACGTATCTGCCAACTTAAACTGATTAGATTTATTGATATGTTGACAAGTAAAAGCATCCACATGTACCAACTTAAATTGATTAGATTAAGTAGAAGATTAAAAGCACCCATATGCACCTACTTCTGACTGTGTGCTGTGATTTCTAATTCCCCCAGTTTCTAGAAAATTTATATGAATTTTAATTAATAGTCTCCAATGAGACAACAATAATCAAGCTTATAATAAAAATATATATTGAATCATCTTGTCGTTAAGGTTTCAATGTTATCAGCTGTTTGAGTTTGGTATTATTTATTTAACCCCTGTTTGACACACATTAAAATGCTCATTCTCATTCTTCTACTTATTTCTAATCACACATTCTTCAATAAAATAATATTTTCCATCACATCAATAACTTTTTCTTCTTTTTCAACTACACATTTTTCATCAATCTACTATTTTAAAATACATTCTTTCAAAATAATGTGGCTCAAACACACCTTTAGATATCTATTTTAAATCGTATTATGCGCTTTTTTTAAAGTATGTTCTTTTATTCAAGAAAGCTAGCATACTCCTTAAAAGGTTTTAATGCTTGCTTGGCTTCTCTTACAAGTGCTTATAAGGTGGTTAAACTCTATTTTTATCGTAGGACCCACAACCTCACATTCCTTGAGGCACACTGCTTATAAGCCCTCACAGGAGTGGCCAAGCAATTGTTTATTGTTCTCATATAGGTGGTTTTACATCTTACCATGCTTCATAGACCAGGTGAGATGAGATACCCGGAAGGGTTACTAGTGGTTGAATGGATATCACGTGATTTTCCACGTTATAATTTCTTTCTATGGACAATCTCAATGTAATAAACAGTATCGCTATTCAGAGGCTTGAAGATACTTTCTGGTAGTAGAAGTAGCAGAACACAAGTTCTTTCTTCTTCCTCTTCGAAATTGCTTACCAAATGAAGAAAAAGAAGCCATCATTGAGCATATTCTTGAACTCCTATCTATTCTGTTTGCATGGTTATATTTTTGGTCCATTATCGTGGGATTGAGAAGCTTCAGACACATTTATATGGTGTAGGAGTAGGCAAAATGAATAGCAACTGTGACTTAATTAGTTTTGTCTTCTCCAACTTGCATGGCTCATTCTTTGAGCCTTGCTTCTCCCTTCCCTCTATCGCTGTTTCTTCACTTCTATTAAAAGAAAGACCTGGAAGGAGAACTTAGATCAGCTGAGTTGATCTCCATATCAAATATCAATTTTGTAATGGATTCATGGAGACCTCTTGTCTGAAGTACAGTTGCAACAGCAGCATGTTATAATCTGAGGCATATTTGCAATCAGACGCAGTCTGCTCATCTCGCTAATATCTGCATTTTCCACGCCGAAAATCTCCACAAAGAAGTCGAGTCGCAACTCCACGCATTAATCCCAAATCAGGCCCACGGTTGTAGAGCTGCACCTGTGATTTTTCGTACTTCAGTTGAACTTTAAAATGTGGGCTTCAAATCATAATGTGCATTCAAATTTTTTGTTGCAAGGGTTTTTCAAAACTATTGTAAACCCAAAAGCCACAATAAAATGAAATACAAAATGTAATATTCGAAATATGTATATTATAGTTAAAAAACTTTGGTTACCTTCTATAAGGTGAATTACATAATATTAAGGTTTTTAGGGGAAAAAATGGACAATATTAACGTTAATGTACGTGACTATTGTGGACGATGGAAGAATCTTGATTAACGAGTTTAAAGTTGATCATCTTGGTAGCACATTCATGTGATGAGCAAAGAACCCTTAGCAATGAGGTTGCCTAAGAAGTTAAGAGGTTTTCCTCCGAGGCTCGTGACAATCGAAGTTTCTTTGGTTAGGGATGTAGGGGCTAAAGGGCCGGACATTGTTGTAATGCCACTATATTGCGAGAGCAATTCCCTTAGAGGTCGTTTATGCGTGAGGTTGAAACTTTGTGGTGTTCATATAAAGATGTTAACTTTGCTATGGATCAAACAGAGCGTCATTTGAAGATAAAGATGATTGTTATGAAAATTATGATTCTTCGACCAAAAGAAGTTTTTTCACGTCAGTTGAATTTTTTGCCAAGTCTATTATAAGTGGGCATGTTTGGTTAGTAGTTAGTCAGCCTTCCGGTGCTTCTGTCATCACGACGGGGCAATCTACATGCTGTCTTTATACACAAAATGAGCACTCTTTTTATGTGCCATGGGTGCACCAAAGGGTCTACTCTAGACACCTCAAAAGATGGCTAAAGTATTCGTATGGTTCGGAAACCCATGGGCGATGTTAAGCCTTTGTTGGGCACCCGAAAGGGCCTAGGACTATTACTTTGCTTCGAGGGCTATGATAAGGATACGGTAACACCTTTAATGAGGAAAACACACTAAAGGTATTCAACTCTTGTGCATTGGTTATGGATTTTACTCGTCGCAGGTGTCTGTTGGCTAGAAATACGATCATGGGGCGACACCATATAGTTGGGCAAATGAGGAAAGACACCTACATAGTGGGAACGAATATCTATGAAGGTAGTTCCAATTAGCCATGGATTAACAAATGACCCTACTTGGGTATGGTACTAACAAATGGCGTTGCAACACCAACACTTAATGAGCTAAAATGACTATAGGATGTGACAAGCGCAAGGTTTGCATTGGGGGAATGCGCATGACCTTCAATGCTTCAGACAGAGCTAAGGGAGCTCCTTTCCACATTATGCTCCAAAAGGACTATATGTTCTACAAGAGCGTGCAGGCAAGCTACCTAAGCCTAAACCAAGTTGGAGCCTCGATGATGAATAGGCAAGCACCTTGACACCAAGTGTAGCGCAGGAAAATGTTCGGGTATGTACACGCTAGTAAGCTTTGTGGGTAAAATATGCAAAGGTCATGCTTAGATTCGTAACGAAGAAGGTGGAAGGTAGTCAAATTGAGTGAGATTACTATTATTACAAGACTCGAAGAGTCAGCTCGGGGCAATCGGTATCAGAACATAGGTTTGTGCATTATCAGATTATTCCGTGTGGACTCCGATACTGCTGAACGAATTCGTGTGAAAGTTTTCGTTGAAACCTAGACTCAAAAAACATAATTATGCCAGTTTGCAACACCAATGTGAGAGATTATTGTCATGAGCTTTAAACTGCTTCAACAAGATCGATTATGGATTGTGCACGACTTTGGGGATGTCGAGCATTGATTATGTATCTGGTGGCATCCTTATAGAGTGTCGTAGCAAGGATCGTCGACGGCTACAGACTGGGTAAAGTGTATTAGCCCCGTTTATGGTTATTGGTTGGGTGAAATGTGAGAGTCTAACTTATGGTGGGCTTGTTGATAACATTAGGGGAGATCTTTGAGCGGCTTCAGTTGATCCTTTTTTGGGGCTTGAGCCCATCCTTTTTGGAAGTCTCGGATGGACGATAGTTGTGCTATTGGCAAGAAGCTTAATTTTCTGAAGGAATTGGTAGAAGAATGCAACCCTTTTTTTTTTTTTTTTAATTTATTTAAGGAAATGCATATGGAACTACTTCTACTTGAGTCCAAAGGAAAGATACGATGACAACTTCGTTTAAATAAATTTTTGACAATTTTTTCCATTGGTAATATCTTAAAATAATTATTTTTATAAATTTAATTTACCCGGCTATATGTCGATGATAACTTAAAAACTTATCTTAAAAAATTATTTTACATAAAAAACTTTCGTCGTTTGATTAAAATAAAACAATTAAATTATATTGACAAAATAGTTTCAGTAATTATATAATAATTAAAGCGATAAAGGATTTTTTTCTTGGTGATATTAAAATATAAATGTTTACAAAGTATACTTTCTCAACAGATCCATTAGGACTTTGAAAGTGAAATCTTTCTTTTCAGTAAATAATGTAATGCAAAAAGGAAAAAACGACAAAGAATTCCTATGCATTACTTATAAACCCGTTTAAAAAAAAAATACAATTCGAGTTTGTTTTATTGGTATAGAAAATATATCCTAGAAAAGAAAATATTTTCCTATTTTGAGGAAAACAAAAACTTACTCAATGTTTTCCTTAAAAACAAGGAAAATTAGGTATATTTTTAAAAGTTGGAAAATATTTTTTACGAAAAAAATAGCAATCAAACACTTCAAAGTAGAAATTTAGATGAAAAACTGACATTTTCCATTAAAATTAAATACAATCAAACACACCATTCATTCATCGATTTTGATAGTAAGAAATCATCTTAACTTATCAATGGAATATTTTATCTAATACTTAAGAATAAATTTTTTTGACCACTTTTCTATCCATGCTTAATTGATGCAATCCTTGTCGAAGTGATAACTAATGGTCAATATAAATATCATTGATTGAATGATTAATGTTTTATTTTTTTTCTAGACCTATCAGAAAACTTTATTTGGACAAAAATATATCTTTGTGACAAATTAAATATGAGAATTTGTACTAATATTCAGGGGCGGACCCAGTATAAAAGTTCAGTCCGGGCAGACGTTGACCATTCACCGTCGACAATCAGCAATCATAAGAGCGATGACGTTTATTAATATTTAATTAAATGATATTAAAAATTATTCAATATATATGTAAACGTACTTAAACTTAAAAATTATATATATATGAAAACACAATTCAATACAACTCAAAATATTAAAATGTTAACTTCCAAGTATTCAATATAAGTTTCCAAACTTCGGCTACCTAATCATCAATCTGTTTAATCCTCCCAAATACAGTCAGTCATAACAATTTGCATTTTGGCCTATTAAAACAAAGTAAATTGGAGTTCCTAGGATCACTTATGTGTTGAGATTATGTTTATCTTTTAATTTTTTTCTTTTTTCCCCTAATAAATGTCTGAAACTGTCAAACCCAAGAACAACATTTTTCTTGTTGTACTCTGCTAAAACCATTTGCTTAGGCTCATTTTTTTTTCAGCCTAATTTATTGTACTTAATTTTTATCATGGTTTTTGAATGGGGAGGGGAAATATAAACCTCACACTTCTTAGCCAACTGATTTGAATAAAAAAAAAAAAAGACAAAGACTTGTTCAACCTCTCTTTATGATTGTGTATATTGAAAGAGAACTGATATAATTATACAAAGGAAAAGAGAAAAATTATGTGCTCAGTTAAATGTCAAAATCCATATAGTAAAACACGAAAACAGAGCAAAAAAAAAAATACTAATTAAATGTGATTTGGTTAGTTGCTGACGACCGTGGAAAATGGAGAATCACTTCAATAATATAAAATTTAATTACAAGAATTTTCTCCCATCTCGTCTTTTTTTTTTTT
>CAIGRK010033962.1:0-10534 GCA_903798315.1 Fraxinus greggii | reverse complement strand
ATTGATTTGTAATGTCATATCTTCTGATTAGAGTGTCAGGATGAAAGTCTCTAATTAAATTATAAAAATGAATAATTGATCTGAATGATCCGATCCAATTGGTTGAATTTCGACGCTTCATTGCTTCAAACATTGATTAAAACTTTGATACTTCAACATTGAATTTACTACAAATTTAAGACTATCACTCATTCCTTTTTGGAACCCTTAAGCATTTTCCATCTCCCTATGGATACAACACCTCAAAAGCTACACTACAACTACTGCATTATTCTTTGGCAGTAATCAGATTCCAATTCTTCTTGCGTCTTCTTCATCGAGTTTTCATCATATTCTTTCAGTTAGTTACACCCAAAAATCACATCAAGAACAATCAAGAATTTTTAATGCATTAACCTAGTGCACCAAAACATTTTTTTTTTCGGTTTCTTGCCTTGTGTTGATCTTTCCATTTAGTTTGTATATAGACAAATTCAGGAAAAAGATAAAGAAATTTCAAGAAAAGCGTATTCAAAGAAAGTAACCCTTTTTTGGAATTTTTGTGGTGTTATTTTCCCAGAAACACCATCTTTATTACTATTCGATTCATATATCATCATTGGGAATCAATCGTGTTGTGAAAAGGCATAAACCAAATTAAAAAATATTTTCTTGAAATTCCTAGGGTGTTTCATTCTTCCTTTGATCTTTCTTTCTTAATCCTTTCTGGAGTCTTATTACCTTTTTGTTTCTTTAGTTCTTGAAGGCTTTAACATTACGAAGATTGAGTTCTTGATTAAGTTTAGTTTGTTCTTTAGAGAAGTTGACAAAGAAATCATAAAGAGGAAAAAGGCAAGAGTAGTGATCTTATTATCTGGAAAAAGTCATTACTGAGTAAAACACTTGAGTGCAAACGCGTAAGGATTTTTTTTCTAGCTATTCAGTTCTCTGAAAAAGAAGAATCTACATCTAGGTGAAAATGATGCCTGCATGGTGGAGATGATGATGTATATTTCAAGATTAGGCCTTAGACAAACCCTGTTGTATAGGCGAAGATATGACCTTAAATGATAGAGGACCTAAAGCATTGGCCAAGTTGAGGCCTTGCAATGCAAAGACGCTGATACATAGGTGAATTCACGGTCTTGCCTTATGGAGGCCCTAATGCATAGGCTAGAATAACGCCTTGCAAGAAGAAGGCTCTACTATATAAGACTGTAAGGCCTTGGACGACAACAACTCTGATTCATTGACGAAGATGAGGCCTTGAAGGGTAAGGCCTTGCACGAAGGCGTTGATGGATATGCGAGTATAAATCTTTGCATTGCGGAGGAGCTGATGCATAGGCCAGGATGAGGCCTTTCATGAAGGAAGCGCTAATTCATAGGTAAAGATGGCGCCATACATGATTTAAGAAGCTAATGCACAAGATAGAATAGGGCCTTATAAGGGCAAAGATAAGATTTTTCATGGTAGAGGCCTTGATGCATAGGCTAGAATAAGGCCTTGCAGGATGAATGCTATATTGTATAAGATTACAAGGCTTTGGATAACAACAAGATTGATTCATTACTGAAGATGAGGCTTTGAATGGGTAGGCCTTGCATGAAGGCGTTGATGGATATGCGAGTACGAATCCTTGCATTACAGAGGAGCTGATGTATAGGCCAGGATGAGGCCTTTCATGAAGGAAGCGCTAATGCGTAGGCAAAGATAGGGCCATACATGGTTAAGACACTGATGCATAGGCAAATATGAGGTCTTAGACGGTTTGAGAACTGTTACATAAGGCAAGATGAGGCCTTGCATGGTTGGGAACTGATGATAGGCAAGTATAAGGCGTTCCAAAGAAGAAGAGTTGATGCACAAGCACGAATGAGGCATTGCATGACGGAGCCGTATTACATAGACCAGGATAAGGACTTGCATGGTAGAGGCATTGATGCAAAGATGAAGATAAGGTTTTGCATGGTGAAAAGACCAACACACAGGCAAAAGATAAGTCTTTACAAGGCATAGGTATGGATGTATGGGCCAGGAGGAAACCTTACGTAGCGGAGGTGCTATTGTATAGGCAACATAAGGCTTTTTATTGTAAAGACGCTGATGCACAATCAAGGATAAGGCTTTAGAAGGCAATTGCCCTGATCCTTAAGTATAGAAAAGGCCTTGAATGGCAGTGGTGCTAATGTATAGGGCAGGATGATGACTTACAAAGTGGAGGCTCCATTACGTAGGCTTGGATGTGGCCTTGCATGGCAGAGATGCTTATGCATAAACCAGGATAAGGATTTGCATGGTGGAGACATTGATGCATAGGCAAAAATGAGGCCTTACATGATGAAGGCATTGACATATAGGCAAAGAGTAGGCCTTACAAGATGAAGTACAGATGCATAGGCCAGGATGAAGCTTGCATAGCGGAGGCGTTAGTACATAGGCAAATATGAGGCCTTGCATTGTAGAGACGCTTATGCATAGTCAAAAATGAGGCCTTGCATCGTGAAGGCCCTGAAGCTTAGGTGAAGATGAGGCTTTGTATAGTGAACGCCTTGATGCATAGGCGAAGATGAGGCCTCAACTGGTGGACCCGTTGATGTATGGACTTAAATAAGACTATGGCGAAGATGCTGACACAATGGCCAGGATGAAACTTTACATGATGGAGGCACTTATACGTAAATAAAGATGAGGGCTTTCATGGGGGACAGTTATGCATAGGAGAAGATAAGGCTTTGTATGATAGAGGCATTGATGCATAGGAGAAGATGAGGTATTGCATGGCTATGGTGTTGATGCATAGGCGACGATGAGGCCTTGCATAGCATATGCCCTAATGCATAGGTGAAGTCGAAGCCTAAATACCGAAGCTCTTATACATAGGCTGGTGGGATAAGACCTTGCGTGGCACAAGTACTGATACATCAGTGAAGATGAGGCCTCACAAGATAGAGACGCTAAAGCATATGCCACGATAAGTCCTTCATGGTAGAGGTGCCAACGCATATTTGAGTATGAAGCCATGTATAGCGCAAGAGTTGATTGATTGGCGAGGATGAGGCCTTCCATCACAGAACTACTGATGCATAGGAAAAGATGAGGCTTCAAATGGTAGAGGAGCAAATGCATAAGCGAGGATGAAGATGCATAGGTAGGATGAGGTCTTGCACGGCTGAGGTGCTATTACATAGGCCAGGACATGGCCTTTCATGAAGGAGGCGCTGATGCATAGGCAATGATGATGACTTGCATGGCGAAGGCGCTGATGCGTAGGCCAGGATATGGCCTACATGGCGAAAGCGCTGATACCTTTACAAAGATGATGCCTTACATAGCGAATGTGCTAATGCTCAGGTGAATATGAGGTCTTGTAAAACAGAGGCCAATATTGATACATAGGCTAGGATGAGGCCTTACACGGTGGATGTGTGGATGTACATGCATAGATGAGGCCTTCCATTGTGAAGGTACTGATGTATAGGCAAAGATGAGGCATTTCATGGCAGAGGCCTTGATGTGTAGGCCAGAATGACGCCTTATGTGAGGACCTTAATTGAGAAAATTAGCATGGCACGGATGATATCTTGACCATGCTTCATCATGGCTGAAGAGTGCAGAATGTTCGGATAATGTGCACATTCAGGAAGGAATTACGTAAGGCACTCGGGTTGGAAATGTGATGCAGCAGGTAATGGAGGCATAATGATGCTAGAGTTTCTTGATTGTTGTATCACATGATAGAATTCAAGATGCTGGTCATTTGGCATTAATCGATGCATTGATGCTGGAAAGTGTTTAGCAACATTGAGACCTTTTTGTCCAGCTGACTTCGGTGGTCAAGACATGCATAAAGGTGACAAGTGGGCGGCTGCTAAATGCAATTAGGCATGTGTTTTAGTGGGAGGGTAGTTTTCAACCAAGTGGGTGGCTATTAAATGCAATCCAAGAATGGATGTTTCTTTATAAATTGAAGTTTGAGTACAACGTCTGTTGGAGGCAATGACTGTTTGTCGGCCATTTTATTTTCTTGTGAACGTGTTTCTTCGTTTTTGGAGAGAAATAAAGTAGAGACTATTCCCGTAATTTCTTTGTTGTCTTAATAATTTCAATAAACTGAATATTTAGTCAATTTTCACGAGTTTTCATTTATGTACTTGTACAAAACTTGAATTGGTTGGTTAGGGATGGAAAACCTTAGTGCCAATGCATAGATGAAGATGAGGTCTTGAATGGCGGAGGCGCTGAAGCATTAGACATCGTGATGGCAATGGCATTAATGTATAAGCACGATGAGGCCTTGTATTTGTGGAAGATATGATACATAGGCTAGGATGAAGCCTTGCATGGTGGAGGCACTAATTCATAGGCAATAATGAAGCTTGCATGGCGGAGGCACTAATGCATAAGACGGGATGATTCCTTGTATGGTGGAGGAGCTAACGTATAGGTGAAAACAAGGCCTTGCATGGTGGAGGTGTTGATGTATAGGCGAAAGGATGAGGCCTTTCATGGTCAAGGCTCTGATGCATAGTCGAGGATGAGGCCTTTTATAATACTCGAACTTTACATTACACACTTGGCCGATATGATTTATGCATTTCATGCCGTTTACATTGTCATTTGCATTTGCATCGATTATTTATCACCTTGAATGGTCTTATATAAGAGTTTTAAGTATGGAAATAAGTTTTAGTAAGTTAGAACCTGCTTTCTGACATGATAATGCAATGGAAACCAAAACATCCGTAGTAAGCTTGTCGATTCGGTGTTATGTAAAGATGGCTTAAATTGAGGTTGAAAATGATGTACTTGCAGTGATGTTATGACATAAACCTTCATATATATATGTTATGTAAGTGTGATAAAATTTTGGGAATGAATGGACGTTGTTATGGGTGCAAAAGTAGTTAGGAAAATAACTGGACAGTGGCAGAGACCAGAAAACAACTTTTGTCCATTTTCGTACATAATTTCAACCTTAACATGTTCACTAGTCATCTCTAGGGCTTGAAAATTTGATTTTTAATGAGTGTTAGATCCTTGGCAACAATTAGATGATATTGACATTCATAATTAAACTCAAAAAGTAGTAAGATTTAAGGCAATATTTTGGAAGGTAATTGATAACACTACAACAAAAGTAGCTTTTTACGGAATTCAATTACGGGGTGCATATAAAGCAAGCCATAAAGTAGACGTTTTATGGCATGCATTAAATGTATGTATGCCATTACAATTCAATTACTTAAAGTAAATACGGCATAAATTTTGTGCACATTGTAAATGTTGAATATTTCAGGCGTAATTCTCGAGCAAGCAGTATAGATTAATAGAGAAAATATTTGTGATTTTTAATTTCTTTAGAAAAAATAACAAGTGTGCACTAATGTGTGCCGTAAAAAAATTACGACAAACATGTTGCCTGCACTAAAAACGTAAATAGAAAACCAAACTTTTACAACATGCATTGTGCATGCCGCAATAAAAAAGGGTTATTATAAATTAATATTGAACTTTTTATGCGGCTAAAGTATGTTTTTCTCTTTTTCATTTAACCCTTTCCATAAATTAATATTGACTTTGTTTGTTGGTGAAAGCATAGTGTTTCTTGTCCTTCCTGCCAATCATGGTTGACTGCAAAATGAACAATTCAAATTAGATGTGAATAATTAAGGGAATTTATGTCGTAGTCTTGCTTGTGACGTTGTTAGTGAAATTGTTATTTTATATGGATATAGTAGTTCATCCTTATTTTGCTGGTACTTCAATATAAACTTCCTAACTGGCCCATCTTCTTCTTTAAGGGCAATATACTGGTGTATTTTCAAAATAGATTCGTTCACAAAAACATAAATCCCGTGACATTGCTAAAGCTTGCTTATTAACATTGATAGCTATATTCCTTTGCTATGTTAGGAGCTGGATTAAATGTTGTCACTTGGTATTTATTTTAAAAAGGTACCTCGGGATCAATTCTATTTTTCTTTATTTGGGTTCCCGAACTCCTCACCCTCACAGACTAGAATAAAGCAGATAGTATGCAGCAATTCGGTAACTGTTGAACCTGATTCAAGCTGCAAAATTGGTCCGAATACTTGTTTGACAAGAAAAACGTTATGTACACCTTCACTTTCCTTTTCTGGCGTAATTGGTGAGAGTGGCACGTGAGATCACCATGAATGTATTATTGGTATATTGTTATCAACTTTTTGACTATGTTAACCATGTTGTTTAGATTAACTCTACATTTTGTATCATATTGCATTTAATACTTTTATTTATTGATATGATGGAAACATGATTATATTTAAATGTATATATACTTCTTTAATTATTATAAGCTTTTTGGTAATCAAATAAACAAATATTATTAAAAAATAAAATTGACATGGTGAAGGCGCTAATGCATAGGTTGGGGTGATGCCTTGCATGATGTAGGCGCTATTGCATAGGCTAGGGTTTGTCCTTGCATGGTCTGGTCGTAATTCATAAATCAGGATGAGGCTTTGCATGGTAGAGATGCTAATGAATATGCTAGGATGGGATCTTGGATGTAAGGTGTGACCTTACATTGTAGAGGTGTTGATGCATAGGTGAAGATGAGGCTTTCCATTTCCGAGACTTTAATGCACAGGCTAGGATGAGGACTTGAATGAAGATTGTAAAGATATATATGCAAAAATGAGGCCTTACAAGGTAGAGACACGATGCATAGGCCAGGACGAGGCCTTGCATGGTGGAGGGGCTGATGCATAAGCAAATATAAGGCTTTGCATTGCATAGCACTAATGACTAGTTGAAGATGAGACCTTGTATGGCGATGGCCATATTAACGAAGATGAAGCCTTTGCATGGTGGTGGTGGTGCTGATGCATAAGGCAGGATGATGTCTTGCATTGTGGAGCTGATGATGCAAAGGATGAGGCCTTGAATGGCAAAGGCACTATTGCATAAGCTAGGATAAAGCCTTGCATGACGGAGGCACTGATGCATTGATGAAGATTAGGCCTCAAATGGTACCTTGCTTGATGGAGAAGCTATTACATAAACTATAATGAGCCATGTTTGCCAAGGTACGCCTGGGAGCAATACGCAACAGAAATGCCAAGCCAAGTGGCTTGACGCCTTATTTAGAGGTCAACAATTGGTCAATTACAATTATTGACCGCTAATGCACGCATTGGGGCACATTATTATCTTTTTTATTATTTTTAAAATTTTATTTTACAATTTTTTGAGTTAGAATCTAAAGGTTGATTTACATTTAAAACTTATCTTTTTATTGGAAACTTTTGAAAAAACTATGAAGCCTTGCATGACAGAGGTGCTGATGAATAGACGAAAGTGAGGCCTTGCATGATGATGGCCCTAATCCATAAACCAATATGAGGCCTTGCATGGTGGTGGCTTACATAGGCTAGAATATTGCTATGCATAGTGGAGGCATTGATGCATAGGCTAGGATAAAGACTTGCATGGCGAAGGTGCTGATACATAGGCTAGGATGAGGACTTACATGATGGAGGCTCTGATGCTTTGGTAAAGATGAGGGCATCGCGTACGCCCTAATGGGCACGTGAAGATGAGCTCTTATGAGCTAGAGGCACTGATACATAAGCTAGGATGAGGCCTTATATAGATGAGACGGTGATGCACAGGCGAAGATGAGGCATTGCATAGTAGAAGTCCAATGCATAGGCCAGGATGAGGCCTTATGTGAGGACATTAATAGAGAAAATTAGAATAACACGAGTGATGTCTTGACTCTGCCATGCCATGGCAGAAGGAGTACTGGATGTCTGAAGACATTCTGCAGCATTGAGACCTTACTCTCCATCTAACTTCAGTCTACGAATTCAATTGGTGAAACATGCATAATGGTGACATGTAATGGGCGGTTACAAGCTGTAATGCATGTGTTTGAGTGGGAGGGAAGTTTTCAGCCAAGTGGGTTGAAAAAGCGAAATTTGACCCAGCAGTTAGGAGTCAACTGTAATCCGGGAATGGATGTTTCTCTATAAATTAAAGTGTTAAGGCCTTGCATGGTAATGGCCTTGATCTATAGTCAAATATGAGGACTTGCATGGCAGTTGCGCTTATGCATGGACTAGGGTGAGGAGGTGGAGGTGCTATTGCATAGGCTAGGGCGAGACCTTGCATTGCAAAGACATTATGAGGACTTGCATGGCAGAGGCACTGATGCATAGGGTAGGATGAGAACATGCATGGTGGAGGCACTAATGCATATGCATAGATGAGGCCTTACTTGCCAAAGGCACTAATGTATAGGTGAAGACAAGGCCTTGCAAGGTAGAGGCGCTAATGCATAGGCCAAAATGAGGCCTTGCATGGCAGAAGCACCGATGCATAGTCGAATATGAGACATTGCATTGTTGAGCGCTGATGTATAGCCCAACATTGCATAGCGGAGGCCTTAATACGTAGGTGAAGATGAGGGTTTGCATGACAGAGGTACTGATGCATATGCATATCAGACCTTTCATTACAGAGGCACTAATGCATTGCCAAAAACCTCGCTTGCATGGCATAGGCCAGGTAGAGTACGAGTCCTTGTATTGTGAAGGCGCCGATTCATAGGCCAAGATGAGGCCTCACACTATAGAGGCGCTCATGTATGGCAAAGATAGGGCCATGCATTGGCCAAGATGAGGCCTTGCAGGTTGGAACATTGTTGCATAGGCAAGGATGAGGCTATGCACAACACAGACACTAAAGCATAGGCCATGATGAGGCCTTTCAAGGTGGAAGCATTACAACACGGGCCAGGGTAAGGCCTTGCATGGCCAAGGCATTGATGCATAGGCGAAGATGAGACCTTACATAGCGAAGATGCCGATGCATGGGGTCAACTATGGGCTAGGCGAGCTTAGGCACTTCATAAGTGTAAAAAAGCGTAAAAAGGCGTTTTCTTATTTTAATAATATTTTAATTTTTAATCAATCAAAAAATATTTTATAATTAAAAATAATACCTATCAAACATCAAAAATGGATTTATAGGAACTTTATACATTTTTTCAAAGTTTGCTACAAAAAGATAAGCTTTAAATTTAAATACAAAATAGTAAATAAATAGCATAAGAACTTAAATATTATCTAACTNTGCCGATGCATGGGGTCAACTATGGGCTAGGCGAGCTTAGGCACTTCATAAGTGTAAAAAAGCGTAAAAAGGCGTTTTCTTATTTTAATAATATTTTAATTTTTAATCAACCAAAAAATATTTTATAATTAAAAATAATACCTATCAAACATCAAAAATGGATTTATAGGAACTTTATACATTTTTTCAAAAGTTTTTAACAAAAAAATAAGTTTCAAAAGTAAATACTAAATACTAAATAAAAATAGCATATGAACTTAAATCTTATCTAACTTTTTATCGGACTCCAGTTCAATATCCTATTTTTCATCTAATTTGTTCTCTGTGTCGTCTGATATAAAATCCTCCTCATTAGGCTCCCTTATTTCATTATGAGTATTTCTCCTCATCCTCTTCATTATCACGACCCTCTACAATTCAAGATTGTGCATTAATTGCATCCCTTGCCAATAAAGTCTCTATTTTACCCTTCTCCCTCTTCTTGTTTCCCAACCTTGCTTTAAGTTGGACATAGACAAGATCGTTCATCCTAAAAGTGTCAAGTTTATTCTATTTCTTCGTTGTATCTACAAAACAAAAACAAAAACCTAATTAATGCTACCCCCTTCAACTAATTTTTCAAGTAATTATTCATCCTTTAATGGAGCAAAGAATATACAAGTAATTATTCATCATTCTTAAGTAAGTAAAATGTTACAACCTAATTAATGCTTACCCCTTCAAAAGAACTCCAATTTCTTTCATAGCCGGATGAAATAGTAGTCCAACCAAATATCCTTTTTGGTCTTCAAATTTGGTGTTTCATTCCCATAAAAATCCCACCAACTCACTAATAAATAAAATTGAAAGAGACAAACATGTTATTTAATATTTATATAATCATATATAAAATATAATAAATTATTGATACAAGTGAAAGAATAATGTGACCATACCCAGATTGTAATTTTCATCATTATACTCTCACATGCACTTATTACAAGCTTCCTTCCAATTGAACCTTCCTTTTGGACAAATCTTTGCAACTCAATATTTATCACTTGAAGTTGCATTTAATCATTAGGAAAGAATTTCTTAACAAAGCAATCAAATTATTTATCATCAATGAATTATCTTTGATACATGGATTCTTGAAAAAATAGATCGGATTCAAAAAATAAGAGGACAATTCACAACCCTTTTGGAACCTTTGACAACTTTTCCATCTCCCTGTGGATACAACACTCCAAAGCTACACTACAACACCACGTAAATCTTTAGGCATAATCAAATTTTGACGTCGTTGCCGAGGAGACGGTATAAGAAATTAAAGGATCCTCTAGTAAAAGGGTGACTTCGTTCCCTTTGTCAATTTCATTTTTAGTTAGTTTATTTTCTGTCTTTGGTATTTATTTTTCTCACATCATTTCCTTTTAATTGTGTTAACACATCA
>CAIGRK010033920.1:0-10970 GCA_903798315.1 Fraxinus greggii | reverse complement strand
GCTATCTGCAGCAAGCTAGCTGGGTTTGGGAAAGGCTCCCCCCCCTTTTTTCAAAATTTTTTAATTTTTTTTTTCGCCGGCCAACGGGTTAACCGCAGCTCTTGAAGGTGCAACCCGTGAAGCCCGCAGGTCACACCTCCTTAACCCGTGAACCACTCGCTCGGGTCACAGGTCCGCCCACGGTCCCTAGTCAATCCGGGCCGATTTTCACAGGCCTGACCGCGCCGTCTGCTTAACACCTCTATATATATACCCCTCTTAAACTCCTCCAACACAAACAAAAATTAAATAAGAAATTCATCCTTCAATAATTATTTTTATGCTTATTTATTTTATTGTGATGTCTTATAGAATGTCACGAAACATAAATGATAACGCTTCCATTTAGATTCCAGTTCATTTAAAGTCACTACCAGAAAATTAGATCACACAATATTCTCAAATTCAGTCTCATCTTAAAAGATCTTATAATGAAAACCACATCCAAAATCTAAAAGAGTGAATGAAATGCCAAATAAGAAAACTAGCTTCTATTAAAACAGTATCCGCGGAAGGTGAAAATCCTTTTGATCAATTAAATAAAAATAATAATTAAGATGAGCATAGTTCCGGAGGGAACGTACAACCGTGCTACATTGACAGAATTATTTGCCCACTTGCTTGATAGAATGCCACATGGCATTCAATCATTGGACTGTTTAAAAAATTTTGGTTTTTGCATCCAATCATCTGTTGCCAACACTATATTTGTCAAGTAGGTGAGCAAAAACTACTGTTAAAATGGCTTATTCCTGGACCGAGACGCCCAGAGTCCAAAGTTATGACAACAACGATATAATTAATATAAGGCCAAAACTCCCTCAATAGATTGCAAATATTAACATCCTCATTCTGTAACAGTAAATATCGACAGAATTTATCAAGAAATTATCCCCGACTGCATTTTTAATTGGAAAACTGCAATGCATCAGATTGATTGACTGAAAAAATGAATGTAGTACAAAATTGATAATTTCTTCTTTGCTCTATCAACACCAACTGGGCCACCTCAAGGAGAAAACTTTTGGCCAGTTTTAAACTGAACTCTTTGATCCCAATTTTCACTGGCCGATTAGCTACCACCACAGGAAATTACAACAGCAACTGCTACAATGCCCATCTCATCATCACCAATATAATATAACATTATCGTTCACCTCTATGTCATCATACACAGCACAGAATACCAGTCCCACCATCTGTCCTGCAAAATTAATCTTTATGATAATGATTAAAAGTTATCCAAAATGATAAACTTATAGCGAGATCAATGGATTTGATAATTGTCAAAAACTCGCAGAAACATTTACTAATGTTGGAGCCAGTAGTAACATTTTAATTTATTTGGCGTATAAGTTTTGAATAATTTCAAACTTGAACATGAGAGCTGCATATCATACCTGTTTGCTTAAGATCTGGACGATTGATGATCTCCGCTAAAAGATTTGAGACGCTCAATTAGGCTGGCCTTCAGTGACTCAGGAATTTTTGAAATAAACTTTGGCTTCACACTTGAAATCAACAGCGTCCTGCAGTCACACCATGTACATGAGTTGGAGTTTCCAATTTGGATAAAGTAGGGGAAAGAATACAAAGATTTTCAGGAAAATCACTCTAGAGACGGTAAAAAATCCGTTATATCCGATACCCAAGGGCCCCCATTCCCTGCCTAGTCGGGTATGCAGGGCAGGGACGGGAAGGGAGTAGTTGCCCCAAGACGAGGGCTGGCGGGTACAGAGAACAGTCTCAGTCCCGTTACTCGCCCCATTTAAAGTTCATTTCAAAATACAAGTTTTTTATCCTCGCAAAAAGCAAAGAATCATCATCATTTCTAGAGGAAATATGAAATTTTCTATAATTTGAAAAAAAGTACTGATTTTCACCAACTAAAAATAGTAAAATAAATAAAAATAAAAATAAATGAGACAGTAGTAGACGGGATAGGGGACCTACCCAGACCCGCCTTGCCTTGCCTTAACTGGGTATGGGGACTGGGCTAGGAGACAAAATCCGACATGACGGTGGACGGGAATGGCTGCCCCGCCCCCTTGACATTCCTACTTCACTCAATCATGAACTAGTGCAACCAAATTAATTTTGTCTAAGAATATAACTCCTTAGCAAATCACCAATGGTAGCCAGGGTGACAAACTACATATCTCTTAAAAATAACTCCTCAGTAACAGTACGAAGCCCCATCACCAATGGTAGCCAGGTGACAAACTACATCTCTCTTAAAAATAACTCCTCAGTAACAATATGAAACTCCGTCACCAATGGTATCCGGGGTGACAAACTACATCTCTCTTAATCATTGATAAGTGATATAAAAGGTTCTGCAAAATATTGATGAACGAATCAACAATTATCTTCCCGCCCTTTTTCACTGTGATAAATGATTATTACCTTCACCATAATATTCGACACAACCAAAATGGTTGTGTTCCAAAAAGCTAGGCATGGAAAAAAATACAGGTACATTGTGAATTGAACATGAAAACACATCATCCTGGAGAAAAATACAAGCACTTGGGAAACAACACACGTAATGCGTCCTTTAAAATTTACGAAAAAGGGCATGTACCAGATTGGAAAGGGTCCACAATGATGATTTGAATTTCAGGGATGAATTCAAGGAAGGAAAAGGGACGAATTGAATGAAAATAAGAAACATGCTAAGGCACCCTTTTAATATAAAATATGAAACAAGCAAGAAAGTTAAAATGAAAATTTGGATGACTTCTGAAGTTGTTAAAGCATTAAAAAAGGAAAATGATAACTCCAAAAGTCAATGAGAAACTATACAAAAATTTTAATTGATCAAATGTTCCAAGTGAATCTACAATTCTTACAAGTACGATGATTTTGACCATATGGCCTTCAAGTACAGCTTCTATACCCTTCTTGGATAAAGGAGGAACATTGTGAGTGACTTTTTTACGTAACGAATGATGAGCAGAAGAGTTTTAAGAACTAAAATGAACAGTACAGTAGTAACAAATGCAAAAATATTTACTTCCAATCCCATTTTTTTAATTCGCAATTCACTCTGGATTTTTATGGTAAATCTTTTGCACGTAAATACAATAAATGAACCTCTCGATGATCTAATCAATGCAATAGCATGAATAACAATATCACTCAATTCAAGCATTAATCGAAGATAAAACGACAACTCTTCAAGTAATTGAAAAATTATAAGGAACTTTTAAATTGATCAATCTTATTCTAAGTGAAGCTAGGTTTCTTAAAAGTTACAATATTTTGACTTCATGGGCTTCTTGAATGGCGTTATCATGATTTTGAACAAAAAAATTCACCTAAATGATAAGTAGAAAAGGAGGAGGAACTACAATGATTAGTGTAGTAGCAATAAAGGCAAGAAACTTCACTTCCATAATTTAGTGGGTACTTCGCAAGAACTCAAGATCTAAGCTTTCTACTCTCTTCACAGATGAAGATGGAACATTTTGACTTGACTATGGTTCTTTTTATGTGAATGAAGTACAAACGAGGTAGAAGCTAGAATGTAAATGCATTAGCTACTTCACAATAACACGATATTTAATCCCATATAGATAATAAATATTTTGTCTCTACATTCAATAATGAATTGTTTCTTGATGATCAAAAATCGAATCAATATCAAATTATCATCAAGAATAGGATAATAAAAAACTTATATCCGTACCAAATTCAAAGTGGAAAACTAATACGATCCAACGGAATTCGGTATGCCAACGATTATGCAGCTTCTTAACTATCAAGGCACGTGATTCTAGGAGTAATTAATGCATTATTCCCCTCAATGTAAATGTTCTAAATCTGAACCCCTTAAAAGTGGGTATACGGATTGTGTTTGCATTCTTTCTCCAATGGCATCTAATTAAAGTTCTGGAGTTCAGGTTGAGTTTTCTTATCATTCGCGTAGAGCTTTACTGGTTAGGCCTGTAGCTCACCTATCAATGAAATATCCCATGGAACATCCTCCTCTTCTTTCATTGATGTCTCTTGTAGTGCCCCGTTAGGCCTATAGCTCATTTGTCAAGGATGAAGAGAAGAAAAGGATAAGGATAGCATACCAAAATTTTCCAATTGTAAAATCTATGATTCCTAACTTGATGAAAGAGTAGACACCATGGTAAAAGGGCGCACTTGCTTAACGATATTATTCAACATTAAAATACTATTCAAGTAGTGCAATATATCCCTAGCTAGTTAGATGTCAAATTTTTAGAAGATTCTTTGTCATATTCTCATTTTGGGACATATTGCCGTGTTCAAAGTCCAAGTGATGAATCTATTGGTCTTACTCCTTGATGGAGAATGGCTCTAGCTTGGGTATAAAATTGATCAAATCTGTTCGAAGTTAATACAGGTTTCTAAAAAGTCAAATAATTTCACTTCATGGGCTTCTCAAATGGCTAGCATGATTGTCGAAAATCAAGGCAGCGACATTTTAACTAATTGTCTTTGCAAAAGTATGAAGTAAAGAAGAGGTAGAAGACAAAATGAAAAGTACATTAGTAATAAATGCAAGAAAACTTACTTTCTGCAATCTCGTCGTTCTTTTAACTCATTACTAATTTGAGATTTGATACCAATATGATATATACATGATAATTCTTCCATCTCTAAACCCCAATTAATAAATTTACTCCTGATGATCCCTCTAGAAACCTTTAATTCCTCACCCCAATAAAAGTGTCCTTCCGTTCCCCTTACCAATTCCAAAAAAAGTATCCTTCTTCATCTCGATCCCCCATATTTTCCAAAAGCAACATACCAAATTTCCAATTTCACAAGCTTCCCTTCCTCCTCGCCTCTCCCGCTTCCCCTTTACAAATATCTTCCCATCTTTCCTATGTCACCATGTCTTTCCAGTAACAAATGCTTTCGAGTAGTGAACAATGACAAATCAATCTTCTCTTATCTTCTTCCTTCGGTTTAAGTTTCAACATCACTCATCACGAGAATTAATTATAAATTTCTTCAAGATTCTTTCTTCAATTCTATTAATATTCCGCTAATTTTTATTGTTTCGTTTACAATGTGAAATTTTGGTGCGGTGGCATGGTTACTGTGCAACCATCCTAGGCTGCCATGTTCACTTACAAATTGAAGGATCTTATCCATATCCTATACCAGTACTTTGTCATGGCGTCTCGACACAGGTGTGGTGCCCAAAGTGAAGAGTCTGAACATCATAGAATACCGTATACATGATAAATCTCTTCTCTAAACCTAATGAACAAATTTCCTCTTTTGATCTTGAATCCGATCAATATTATGGGTAACAATATCTGAACTATCGAAACAGTCCATCATCAAGACTTGAGTAACATACGATATGAAGTTCTATTAATCCACTGCATATAAAAATTTGGATGCAACATTGCTTTTCTCACTAATTGTTCAATTGTCATATTTCCTTATTGATCTCAAAAGTGCTGGCTATTAAAGGCAATGCTTGAGCTCTAAACTTTGTTAATCATATTCATAATATTCATGATGAGATTAAAACAAGAGCTATAATTAATATTATGATCTTATTGTTGATGCGATCTTATTGTTGATGCACATAACCAGCACAAAGTAGAGGGTTATTGTGCTATAGTCATCTTATCCTAAGTCATTGATTCTTCTTTCTTTGACTAGTCATCACTCGGGTAAATGTTGTATTTTCAATGTAGAATAATTGTTTTCTTATCGAAGCACATTCAAGCTTTTGACGTAACATTAATTTGTTCCTACATACCAGCTCAATATTCTAGTACCTCGTGTTGCAGCCTTACTATAGTTCCCACTGGTAATTTTTATGGAATGTGGGCACCACATGGCCATCGAATGGTCATTGTCGGTACTTGGTGCACCAAAAACATCTTCCCCATTAGATAGCTATTTAAGGTATAACTAGTCAGAATCAAGTTCTCTCGGCTAGAAAGAAATGATGGGAATTTTAAAGAATAAGAGATCTAGTCAAAGACTACTATGATTAGATCTGTATCTTGGGAAAATAAGGTTAAATTAGTTTTGATATTTGGGTAAAGTTAATGTTTATTAGAAGCCCCCTTGAGTTTAGGTTCTTTTCCCTAAAAAGGGTGTGGGATTTCAATTTGATTAGACCATTAATTATTAAAAATTGTTATATTGAGACCACCCCCCCACCCACAAAACCAAAAAAATAAAAAAATAATTATCTTCTTCTTTCCTCTTCCTGTCTAGCTTTGCATCACCTCAAGTAATAAGAGACAACTTTAAAACAAAAAGCAATCTACAATCATTCAACCATCTTTAGTAAATAAGCACTTGTCTAGGAAGTGATTATAATCAATTTAAATTATAAACCGATATAAATGAGTAGTGGATAAATGGGTAGCACTTGTGAATCCCAAGAAAAGTATGGATAAAAGAGTAGATTTGACAAAATGTATTAGTAATTAAAAAACTTCCCAAACAAGCTTTAAACAATCTTCATCCATGCGTACTGTTGGCTTTGGGTGAACATCTTCTCACTTACCCTCTCGCTACTTTCTATCGCGTCCCCTAGGATTCAACTTAAGTCTCTCATTAGGCAGAGGTCTTGGATTTGAATTCTAGGGGACGCGATAGAAAGCCGTGAAAGGGTTAGTAGATAGATGCTCACCCAAAGCAAACGGTACGTATGATATAATGACTTGGACATAGATGCTGGGTCGTTACAGAAATATTCACGATTTATAAATACAACTAAAAAGAAAAAATGTATTCAAGCTTCTTGGCAAATAAGACCACTGATGTAGAGAAGCAATACTAACAAACCTGCATGGAGGGAAAAAAATACTGAAAGTGAAACAAAAGTTGAAGCAACAGCAGGTAATCCGTTAACTGTCACTATACAAAAGGTACTTGTTATCTAATAATTCACATTTCAACACACCCGGTCACAAGAATGACACACAATCACTTCCCATGTGATGTTAGTCAATATGAAGAATTATAAATTCAAAACTAATATCAGGTGATTATATGCTGATCACTTGTGTCAATGATCTCAACTATACGATGATTTTTCTGTTTAATTTTAAGTTACATAAAAGAAAGTTCAATAATTCTGATTTCGAGACTATGAGGATTGAGAATAGTTGTTACTTGATACCAATATATTACTATATCTATGACAATCAAAAAGCAGAACTATTATACGTAGGCACAATGCATCAAATGCTCCTTTGCACAGAAAATGAATTAAACTCTAAAGATAAACAGTCATATTTTAAACAGGTAAGTCAGAGATGCAAAAACTTACTTCTTCTCATGGTCATTTAATGTCTCACTGCCTGCTTCTTGTGCACACAACTTTTTGCTCAAGTGCATGAATTTATAAACTTCATCAGACCAACCACAGGATCGCAGAAGTAAGGAAGCTTCTTTCCCAATTCTGAAGGATACAAAAAGTAATAATTAGTAATCACTTTGTTGAAACATAATATGCGCGATGTCCATTTGAAATATTACCAGTACTTATGGAAAGAAGCAAAGCATTCCACAATCAACACACAAAATAAAGCCGTAAAATGAAGGTTGTATGATAATCTTTTCAATTTATACAGCCAAGATATGCTAACGTTTCATAACAGGTGAAATATAAGAAGGATCCCACTGTTCAAGGATGAACTTCACACCAGGCCTAGCCTGCAGTAGAAGTTGGGAACAAAGGTTCTACATTGCAAAAGGTCAGGACCCCGGGTGTATTTTCCCAATGAAAATAAGTGAAATTTTTCGGTTTAAACAAATTTATCTTGGGTAATAAACCAATGTCAAAGCTTCAATAAAAGAATCATGGCCACAAGACAAGAATGTAAAAGGAAGTATTTTGACGCCTCACAAGATCATAAGAGATAATATTGTTCACTAAAAACAAATGATTAATTATGAGAAGAAAAAAAATCCACAAACAAAAGGTAGTTTGTACTGATCCATGGCAAAAAGAAATTTGCCATTCAACAATGGAACATACACAAATCTTAAAAGATGTCGGGCCTTTTTTGTTAGGGAGAACTATTTCACTCTACACCTCTAGATCAGCTAGTTGACAAATACAGTAACAGAAAAGAAAAATGGTATAATATAGTAGAAATAGCTTTCTGGCTAAAGCAACACTCCTTTTAAATATATTAAAAGATGGATTGCCCTTCTTTGGCCCACTACTGTAAACTGCTTATAGAGCTGATGCCATCTTAAATGACTTCTGGATGAAGTTAAAAATG
The DNA here is from genome assembly GCA_903798315.1 of Fraxinus greggii. NCBI lineage: Eukaryota > Viridiplantae > Streptophyta > Magnoliopsida > Lamiales > Oleaceae > Fraxinus > Fraxinus greggii. The sequence continues at coordinate 2,682 of CAIGRK010033920.1, read as the reverse complement.
TCCAAGTTTCAAGCTTTCCTCGATAACATCCACAAACATGCAATTGTGGGGAAAGAAATTAAAAGCTTTAGAAACAAAAGTAACGTACAATTCCTTGAATGCTTCCACTTCTGCACATGATTTAGCATCTTTGGCAAACAAAATGCACAGATCATCCTGTGTTTTCCTCTTCAATCCGGAGTTATTAGAGGGGTTGCTGCTACAACCATTCGCCAAATCCTGGCAATCCAGAGTCCTTGCTGATGCCAACGTGGTTTTTGTGCCATTAACTCCACATAGACTTCCATATAAGGTATCATGTTCCACACTCCTAATATTTCCATTACTGCTTGCCATGGGAGAGTTTCCATTCTTATCAACATGAACTGACGCTATTGACTTACTTTTGCTCACACCATTTCTCTCAGTTAAGGACACCACTTTTTTATCCTTTTCCATCAGAGTAAATGATGGTGCAGCATTGCCAATTTTTCCATTGGACTCTCTCTTATGAACAACAATTTTCATATTCCGCGTAGCAGGGAGCTTTTTGATATTTGATTTCTCAAAGACACTGAACTTCCTTTCAGGGCTAGAATGTCCTTTATCAACCTTAGATGAGATCGAATTGCTTGTCGTTGGATTGTGGTAGTGATCTTGTTCCATACTCGGTGGCTTCACCAAGCAACCTGACTTTTGGGTTATGGATGTGTCATGGCCATTGATCTCAATGGATTTGGTAGAATTATTTGCCTCAATATGACGGTCAGAAAATTGTTTTGAGCCTGCTGGTTTCTCTAAATAACCCAACTTTTGAATCTCAGTTGTAGTACTGCCATTAGACTCGTGGGGCATTAATCCATTAGCTACCAAATCTGCGTTGGGTGGTCGTGGCCTCTGTTTCGTACGAGAGAAGAAAAGGATATAGACCTTTTCTGACAAAACCTCCCTCAATGTAGAGAGTGAAACATAAGAATCATTGCAGCAGTACCAATGGCCCAATGCATCCTGAAAGTTTGAAAATGAAATCAGCCCATGAAAAGTGTTGCCATTTGACTTGAACTTACATTAAGAAAATACACAATTTAACAGAATTGGATGAGCAGGACAAGACCTTGATATATGCATAATAGTGCCCAGAATCGGGTGAAAAGCCTGAATGTACGATGGTGCCAAATAGATTGTACTCTGGATATGGATCCTGCAAAAGCCAAAGAAATATATTCTACAGTTAAGCATAAAGGCTAAACAGCATGTTGAATTCCAATTAAAAGTCATTATCATGCATGATATGATAGGAATGCAATCCAGATTAAATTCTTTAACATCACCATTAACCATATCTTGCTTCGAATTTTCAATCACATGAAGTGTAAGTAAATGACAATTAGTTCAAATGCATTCTTTTTTTTTTATTTAATAACCGTGAATGTCCGGTCAGCTTACGCGCACTTCGACTAATCCCACGAGACCCTAAAGTTTACGGCTGGATACTCACCTCAGTGGCCCTGAAAGGACTCGAACGGTGACCATTGGGGAGCAAACCCAAGGCCTGACCAACTGAGCAACCCCTCAAATACATTTTAAATTTCCAAAAACGATATAACTCTAGATTGCAGCGCATGAAAATTCTAACACACCTAGCTGCAGCAATATAGAGGATGGTTATAGTACACAACTCCTGGATGGTTTAACAACATACATGAAGAGCAGATTGCAGGCCAATTATAGTTTAATAATAACTTATTCTGAGTAATGAAATTCATTTTTGCTTCACTAGGCTTGCCTCAGAAATTAAACGAGTAAAACACAATAACTAAAAAATAACAAGACAAGGATGTGAAGAAAACCAGTTAAGAAAATGCTCTGAGAGCCATTCGGATGAACTTCTAAAGGAACATGCAGGAAACCACAATATTTTAAAACACACTAGGAGTATCAAAGTTGAAGCAAGCATGAAGTCGACTACAGAAAGTAGGGAAAATGCAAGGTCTTTGATTGATCAGAATGAGGTGTAGAAGAAGAGAGCCATGTCTTGAGATTAGGAGGGGCTTGAACACGAGGGTGAGAGATATAATAATTAGGTGGAAGTAGAATGACCACTGCTGAGTGAGTTTCACTCATTGTTTAATGCCACTTAAACTTGATATTTTGGTTGTCTTTGACCAATTTAGAACGTTTTGATATGTTTGTTCATGTTGTTTTACAGGCTAGGTAACTTGGTGAAGATGGAGAGTTTGGAGCTGAAAAGAAGCCAAAGTTAATATGAGTGTGGATGGATGGGAAGAAGGTTTTTTAAGGCCCAGCCAGCGCCACCAGCAAGAAAGGTTTTTTTTAAAATTTTCTGGATTCTTTTAAGGCCTAGTCCGTCCCCTATTCATAGAAGACTGGAGATGACTATAAATACAACCCTAGAGATCACTTTGAGGGGAATTCAACACCGCATGAGGAAAGAAAACAAGAGATTGATCTAGAGAAAAAGGAGGCAACCACGAGAAGAAGAATTCCAGTGCCAAACTAGTTTTTATTTCTTTTCTTCTCTATGTTTTTGATATTGAATATGATTATGCGTACTGCATTAATCATGTTCTAAATTTCTAATCTAAGGTTTGATGTAGCCATAATTTGAGACATGTTTGGATTTTAATATAAGTATTTCTTTCAGTTTTTCCATAAGTTTATTTGTGTTGATTCTTGCACATT
>CAIGRK010033892.1:0-11431 GCA_903798315.1 Fraxinus greggii | reverse complement strand
TATCACATGATGAAGGTTGTTAGACAATATATGATAGATCTCTCACAGATGAAGCTCTCAATGTTCAACCTTCTCAATTCACGTTCAAATGTGTTTTGATATATCTCCTTGACTTTTTACAACATTAACAATTAAGTCCATTTTTACATAATTGCCAATTATATAATTAAAAATCTAACAGTTTGTGCTGTATTATAAGAACTTTTTAGCATGTTAGAATCATGATTGACATGAATTGTTAACCTCTATATTCAAGGCACCTAAAAAATTATTATATGCACAAAATAAGATTGATCTAGTAGTCAAAAAAGGGACGGAATAACTTTATACAATATTGGTAGATTGTGAAGACCTCTTATTATAATGTAGTTGAGTATTTGACCTGGTTCTGTAGAGAGAAGAAAGGCAACGATCCTATCTTAAAAAAGACTACATCAATGAAAGATAGATGTATATCTAGAAAAAAAAATTACTGTTTAATAAAAGGTAAAAAAAAAAAAACTAAAAGTATTGATGCTACCAAAGTTCGTATCTTGTCTAACTTAAGAAGTTCGGAGTTCAAGGATGAGGATGACCACGAACAAGCACTCTTTTGTTTGGGATGACCTTGAAAATTGTGAATAGCTCTCCTGAGTACTTGTGTCAACTCGAAATAGGTCGAAAGTCGTGGTAAGGTTGGCCACCCACAATGCTTCCTTTAGTTGGGATGATCCGAAAATTACCGAGGTGGAGATTTCAAGGAATGTCGTAAGTAGCTTTCCAATACATATAAAAAGGCCATGAGGTAGGATCTCGTACCCTTTCGGCGCAAGAATTAGTTGAGGAAGACAGAAACAAAGTATGCAAAAAGCTATAAAGTGCATACTAAGAGATTAACAAAATAATGAACCAAAGATGTACATTTGTACAAGTTCATGGTGTAATAGAGCTTGGGTAGAATAGGAACAATTGAGGGTTACATCATGTTATTGCCATAGTCCGATGTGTCTAAGGTGGTTAGGTGACTAGTCGAGGCGACATGCCGAGGTGGTCAAGCAATTGACTAAGGTGATAGGCCGAAGTAAAGACCAACCCTTGGCCTCTCCATTTTTACTAGGGATGGGGTAAAAAACCTAAGGATGTCACCATTAAGTTGGTCGATAATTATTGACCAAATCGTTGGTCCCCGTGCATTCGAGGTCATGCTAGACCTCATAATGTGTGAGACACTAGAGTAATTGTATGAATATATGTTTCTTTATATTAACAAATTTTATGCGTGAAGATTTTTAGCTCAATGTTCTTTTGAACCAAGTTCATGTTATCTCTAAGCCTAGAAGGTTAAACCGTTAAGGCTCTTGGTGAGTTAAGGTCATGATGATTATATGTTGAGAGAGATTAGGCTCTTGGTGCACCAAAGATTCGACAACATTCATTTGAGGTGGTCGATGGGTTTCTATAAGTTCAAAGGACTTGTTGAAAAGATGTGGTTAATGGACCCAATGCCACGATGGTCGAGACCTTGTTTAAGAGTTAAGAGTCATAGTAATCCAAAGTGGTCAAGGGACCTGAGGTCACGATGGTCAAAGACTCATTTGAGAGTTAAAGTTCATGATGAAACGAGGTGGTAACGGGACCCAAGGCCTCATTTGGGAGTTAAATACAAAGGACTCGTTCAAATCTTACCCGTCAGACTTTCTATTGCATTTCCCAGGACTAGAATCCAATATTTTTGTCTTATGAAATACTAAATTTGAATCACGGTACCAATGTACAACTTGTCCAATTGGTACCATTATTCAACTTAAGCCCCCTATTTGGTGGTCTTTATTTTTTTATTTGAGAATGTGTGGTTAAAAAGTAGGAAAATTTTTTAGATTTATGTGTAAAATATTTTATCGTGTGAATATATGGTTGAAAATGAGTATGAGAAATAAATTAAAGTTAAGTAAAGTAAAGGGAATCAAACAGGGGCTAAGTCTCTCATAAGGTAGGGTCTTGAATTCAAATCATGGGAGACACGACCGAAAGTCATGACGAGTAAGAACATAGATTCCCTTCCAAAGCAGACAATATATATAATATAACGACTTGGGAACGAGACTCGATCATTACACAAAAATGTGATTTTTTTTTGTAATGATCCGAGCCTCTATGTCCAAATCTTTAATTTATGTATTGTCAATTTTGAGATAGTATAAGCACATCTTATCCTTCACGACTTTTTATCGCATTCCCCAAGGCGTTAACGACTTGGGGTATGAGGCTCTCCCAAAGTAATGACCACCTAAGGCTAACGATATTGAGGCTCCCATTGAACTTGTCATGATGGCCCGAGGTCGAGGATTTTTGTGAGTTGATAGTTATAATAATGGTCAAGGACTCGGGTCTTGTTGATAAAAGTTTAAGAGATTGAGCTTTTAGCGAGCCCAAAGTTTATATAACTTGAGGCCTGGGTATGTTTTTCAAGGCAAGTGAAGTCATTTAAGCAAAAATCGTTTTACTAATAATGTATAACAAAATAGACTTCAGCACACAACCCGTTGACTCATGGCCTTAGAAGAAGACATGCATGAGGTATAGCCCGACTTTGGTACATAGGCTTGATAAATAAAATGAAAAATAAAGACAAATAAGAAAATTAAGTGCGACCATGCAAGCCTGACACTAAGCAGGAAAAGGGGTCCAAATTGATCAACCATTTCACTTAAGTTTTGAGATTTTTAGCATTACAAGGTTGATGTAGGGATTTTCGTTTATGTCTTTTAGGCTATAGGTTCCTTATTATCCTTGATATCTTTTAGGGACTCGATCCCGAAGGTATCGAGGGTATGAAATCCTGATACTTTCTAGTCATGCTAAGGGCTCTTCGAGAAATGCATGAACCTTGATCCTCACCCTCGTCTCCTGACTTGCGCGACCTCTTTTCTTTGACTTTGTCAAAAGGTCACTGCGGGACTGAGGTGGTGGTCGGGCCATATTTGTTTTCCATGGGTTCATTATTTCTTCTAAGTTAATGCAATTTTTGCTATGGGTAAGGCGTTCATCAGTAGTCTAAGGTGGATTCTTCGTAAGGGACATTTTGAAAGTCTCTCTACAAATGGTGTGAGCGAGTGTAAAGACCACTGCTGAGATTTGGATGTCGAGAATTTCAAGCCTCTCAGATTTGAAGCGATCCATGAATGCTCTCAAGGGCTTATCGGGTCCTTAGACAATTTGCACGAGTGAGGTTGCAATCTTTTTTAGGCATTTGCTATTGGAAAAGAAGGTAACAAATCCTGGAGGCCATGTCAGAGAAGGATGATACCTAATTTGTCTCTAATGAGTCAAACCACTTGTGAGCCACATTAATGAGTGTATGTGGAAAGGCCTTAGACAATATGGGATCGGGGCGACCTAGAGGTTTATATAGTCAGTAAAAGAATCCAAATGGGTAATTGGGCAAGTTTTTCTCTCTATAACTTGATACCTATGTACTTGTACCTTGACATCTATGCTGTATAGGAGATAGTTCGCAACTATTCTGGAAAACGACATTATCTACTAACAGTCAAATCTGAGTTAAGGTGAGGGAGCCTACCTTTTGATATAGGACAACCCAATGATCTCACGAGTGCTTGTGCTGACCCAAGGTATGCCGAAGGTCAAGGTAAGGTTAGCCATGGACGACAACTGTAGTTGGGATGACATGAAAATCACCGAAGTGGAGACTCCAAGTAATGTAGTGAGCAACTTCCTAATACCTGCAAAAAGGTGGTGGGTGGAATCTCATCGCTTGTCTAATACAAGAATTAATCGAGGAAAGAAAGCAAGTGCGCGGAAAGCTAAAAAGTGCATCAGTGAGAGCTTATCGAAATAATGAGCCAAATGCTTATATTTATACTAAACATGGTGTAATCTTATAGGGATTAGGATTCCCCGAGTTCGCACATGGAAATGGGCTTGGAAGTTTTAGTAGGATAAGGCATTCTTTTGGTGGAAGACTCTTGTGAGGTAAAGGATGATGCTTCCCTATAAGACATTCTTATGGTGGGAAGAGTCTTACGCTGTAGGACTCTCTAGGTAGAGTTTGTACAGGATATAGAGACTTGAGAGGTTCCATCATGTCATTGCATTGCCCCATGTGATGATCAAGGTGATTGGCTGAGTTGATCCTATCAAATTTTACATAGGTACGAATGAATAACTTAGGGACGTCACCATAAGGTTGGGTTGATAACTAGTGATTGATACATTCTTCAATTCACAATTGAACAGAAAAATTGACTAAGCAGCTAACCAAGTTTGAAAGGGACTGGAATGTATTTAGAGGGTGTTTGGTGGGAATTAAAAGTAGATTTTTAATAGATTGTGATAGAAATTTTTGAAATATGTGGTTAAAAAGATGTGGAACTCATGAAAGATGTTATTAATATTGATTATTTGACTTTAACTTAGATTACTCAAATAGGCCCTTTGTCTTTTCCTATGTAGAGTATTTTATAATCTGTTTATTATGTTTTAGTCCTTGTTTTGACACTGATTTATATGTTTATAAACGATCAAATTACTTTTCATTCATATATTTCGTGAAACTCATAAATATTACCCACCCAACAATTATTCTATCTATTTATCATTTAAATTGGTTAGACAAGAAAAACATATTAGGAAAAAAGTTATTAGATTTTAAAATGCTTTATGACTGAATTTGTCACTTTGATGTAAATAACTCGTTTGATATAGATTAAAATAAGATTTTTAGTAAATTTTGATAAAATTTAATAAAATATGTAGTTGAAAAGTTGTGGATCCTATGAAATATGTTGTTAAAATTAATCGATAGCTTTGATTTTAATAAAAATCTAGATTAAAATTTCTATCATGGGTTAAATATAAAATAATTTAATTATACTTTCTTCATTCCATTTATATGGGTTGACTTTCCTTATTTTTTTTGTCTCAATTATATAGTCATATTTCTTTATTGAGAATATTTTGTTTCATTCGTTTACTAATATACTATCATTTAATTTTTCCTTATTATAACCATTTTTCCTATTTAATCTTGAAATTATACAAATATAAAAATACATATTTTTTTGAAAAGATTAATGCTATTTAGCTCCATTTGTGTTACAATCCTAATCTAGATAGGATTTATGAGGCATTAAGTATTTGTTTGGTGGGGATTAAAATTAGATTTTTAGTAGTTGTGATATAAGTTTTTGAAATGTATAGTTGAAAAAAATAGGACCCATGAAATATATGGTTAATATTAATTGTTTGACTTTAATTTAGATTAAAATCTGATTTTAATGTGAAACAAACATGGCCTAAATGTTCTTTTGTTAAATAAGATTTCTTAATCGATGTGAAAATCAAATAGATTGAGGGAATAATTAATTTCTAAATAAATTCCCTAACGTGCTCTTGGATTTCTCATCGTACTTTGATCTACTGTTCTTTTGTTAAATAAGATTTCTTAATCGATGTGAAATTCATATAGGTTGAGGGAATAATTAATTTCTAAATACATTCCCAAACGTGTTCTCGGATTTCTCACCCTACCTTGATCCGCTGTTCTTTTGTCATGTGACTGTCCCTCGTCTGTCACTTTAACCCGTACCCTTAAAAATCGACTCTTTAGCGTATCTTAGCACAATATCCGCCGCTCCGCTAGACTGCGCCTCCGGAGTTCACAAAGTTGATCAACCGGCTGACCCGCCGGAACTCACCGACGCAGATCCACTCCGGCCTCCACAACCTTCTAGAACCCATCATTGTATACATATTCACGTTTTTCTCTGGCAGCACTTTTTTCTGCTCATTCCAAGAAAATTCTTGAATTGCGGCAAAAATGGGCGTTAATTACTATGAGATTCTGAAAGTCTCAAGGAATGCAAGTGAAGAGGATGTGAAGAAGTCTTACAAGAGATTGGCCATGAAATGGCACCCTGACAAGAATGCCGTGAACACTAAGGAAGCAGAAGCGAAGTTTAAGGAAATATCTGAGGCATATGATGTGCTGAGTGATCCACAGAAGAGGCAGATCTATGATTTAAATGGAAAGGAAGGGCTGAAATATGGTTTTGATTCTGGGTCCAGTCCGAGGGAGGCAAGGGATATATTTGAAGAGTTTTTTGGTGGGATGAATGATGGGTTTGAAGGGAAAAGTGATGGTTTTGGCGGAGGTGGCGGCGGTGGTGGTGGTGGTGGAGGAGGAAGGATGAGGAAGGCGGCGCCGATGGAGAATAAATTGCCATGTACCTTGGAGGAGCTGTACAAGGGATCAAAAAGGAAGATGAAGATCTCCAGGATTGTTCTTGATGAATATGGGTAGGTCTATTATTAAAAAAGTACTCTGATTTTGCATTATTTTTCTGTCGGTCCAGTTTTATCTCTGCTATTGAAATTGATGCAATCGAGTCGAGTCTTGCATAAACTTTGAGTGCATGTTTGGTATGCTGAACTCACATTATTAAATAAATAAGCTAAAATATTGTGGGAAGTACAGTCGAGTCCCCTTCACGTAAGCTAAATATACCATGGAAGTTTGATAGAATTGGATGGAATTGGAATTTGAGAGAATCTTTGCCTGTATGTACTTTTATATTATGATGCCTTGATCTTTGCTTCTTGTTTTTTCTAGGAATTGTTTGTCTATAGCTAATGAATATGTGGAAATACATTGGTAAGGTAAATAAACTGAAAGATGGAGAATTCACATTTACTATTTTTCTGATCATGCATTATATCAGATAGAAAAAAATACAACAGCGCCAATCATGAATCCATCCATCTTTGCTCCAGAGGGAGCACTTGTCCGCTATTTCTTCCTTTATAGCTTCATTTATACCAATCGGCTGTCCTTTTATTCCACTTGCGGCAAATGGTGTTGCAGATACTTTAGCCTCTAATGCCCTTTTGCATTATCAAGATAGTTGTTGATTAGGTGAACATCCTTGTTTCAGTGATCCTTTTGTTTCATCAGACGTTGAATAAAGCTTAATATGAAAAGAAAAAATAGACAAAGTATATTGAAGTTTTTGTCGTGTGTAGGTGCATTTTACACATGGTATAGGGATTTATAATGTGATAGATGAATATATTATATTTAAGTATGCTTATGCCCATTTTTCTGAAAATGTGATCAATAAAAAGAAAATTGGGACACAATATAAGTGTGTACGCTGGTGTAGATTGGTCATGGAAACTGTAATGTCCCAGGGTCTCCTTTTATTTGGGTACGGTGTGATGAAAACTTCTCCATGAATGTCTGAAATGAAAGTAGATGGATTGTAAATTTGTTCAAGGATTTTTCTTTTTCTTGTTAGGCGCCTTTTATTTGGAAATTATGTTCGTTGGATTAACTTTCAGAGTGAATGGATGTGCATCTGTACTCGGTGTATATCTCTGAGAAATTTTGTGTATTGTTTATAATTCTGAGCTAAGCTATAGCTTTCAATTGTTTTGCATGAGATTGAATAAATGGCTATTTTTCGATATCTGTAAAAGGAATTGAAAATAAAAAATAATAATTGAAGCTTTGTAATGAATATTACCATAAACAGTGCATTGCAGCATTATGTTTTCATTATTGCTATTTATGTTAAATATTTAAGAAAAAGTCTACATCATGAAATTGAATGGATTTAACAAAATGTTGTTAACTTTCAGTTTGTTGTTGTGTTTATATATTAATTTATGGGTTATCTAACTCAAAGTGAGTCTCCGCCTTTGAATGTGTTTGGAATAGTTACTACATTATGCAGGCACCTGACAGGAGAACTAATATTAAATTTTATCATTCTTATGTAAGCAAAACGTGCAGATAAATTCTGTAATTAAATTTTCAAATAAAGTTCAGTCTCGGTGATGTCAGCAGGACTCCAGGTAGATTTGTTTAATTTTTTTTCTCTTCTCGATTGGCTATATGACGGCATTAGTTATTGGAGCCAGGGGCTAACTTCTTAAATTCCATTAACAGTTGTCATAGTTTTTTATATTTTGATAAGTTCACAATCTAAGTGGAATAAATGGTAAAATGTTAAAGTAAATATTACTTTCCCCATTATTGCCGCACATTATTTCCTATGTCTGGTTGTGAAACAACAGACAGTTTCTGTTGTTTCTATATCTTATGGTTGATGATTTCATGTCCTATAAGCCAGTTGGAGTTTTTAAATTTCCTACAAAGAAAAAACGACTCCAATAAAAATACAAGAATGGTGGCAACAGTGTTTTATATGTCATGGAGACGGATCTATAAAACTGTTAATTGCTATTGGTTCTCTGATTACGTATCATGGAGGAAGGAGTGTTCTTACATTAGGTCACTAAGTTCTACTCTACTATGTTCAGGAGAAACTTGTTTTCTGAGGATTCTATATTTTTTATATCTAGTTTTGCTGGCCCCATATTTATTAGGAACGAAGTCTTTGGTTATTGTATTATCTCATATCTAGTTTTCACTGTAGCGATAAAGTGCTAGTTCTTGTTTTCCAAGATAACTGGGTTTCTTTGCTACCTAGTTACAAACTATATCTTTCTTCTTAGAAATTAGATTTTTGCATTTTTTATGTTTTGTTACAATATTACTGATATCTGTGTGTTTCATGCTTTCATATCTATGCCTTTTCTGTTATAGCTAAAGAGGAGCACCCGAGATTAGCTTTGGTTGTCTTGTTCTGTTCGGGGCTCATTTGATATGAACTCTTTGGATTAATAAGCCGACTTTTCTTAACTCTTTCTTTGTTCCTTTTCTAATGGATAGGCTCAATAAACTAATAGGCATCACGTATAGCTCATATATTTTCTTATTTCCCAAGCTGATATTATTGACTGCACCTATGATCTATCTAAAGAAGTTGTGATGCATTAAGGAAAATAATGCTGAAATTTTATAGAGATTTTAGTTAATGTTCCATACGGTTTACATTAAAATAGCATTTGGAATTCTCTCTCGATTCTTGTGCTTGTGCCTATATGTTTATATTTCACATTCTTGAAGTCAATAATACTTGATGATTTTTCAACTCGACAATGACTTTTGGGTTGAAATTCATTTTAAAAATATGAAAATGATAAGAGCTTGATAATTGTTTTATGATAAGGGTTTTTATTGTTATTATTAGAGTCGCTCTCCATTCCTGCTTTGGGTGCGGGAGCCTGCAGTTTATAAGCTGGGCAATTTTGGATGCTTTCTATTTTTAGGATTATGCTTTAGTTTATTTATTTGGGAGGGGTGGAGGAATAAATCAAGCACACCATAGCTGAGTGTGCAGAACATTACCCCAATATCTTAGCGTTCTCACCCTGCTCTCTCTCTTTCTTGATGCATTCTGTCACTCTATCTTTAGTCTTCCATTTATTGATGTGTATAATTTCTGCAGCAAGCCTAGCACTGTTGAAGAAGTCTTGGCAATACATATTAAACCGGGCTGGAAGAAGGGAACAAAGATTACTTTCCCAGAGAAAGGGAACCATGAAGCTGGCGCTACCCCGGGAGACCTTACATTTGTAGTGGATGAGAAGCCGCATCCTATTTTTAAGAGGGACGGCAATGATCTAATACTCAATCAGAAAATTTCCCTACTCGATGCTCTCACAGGTAAGACTATTAACATAACAACCTTGGACGGAAGGAATCTTAGTATTCCAGTCTCGGATATTGTCAAACCAGGGCATGAAATGTTGATCCAAAATGAAGGAATGCCCATTTCTAAAGAACCTGGTAAAAATGGAAATTTGAGGATCAAATTTGACATCAAATTCCCGTCAAGGCTTACTGCTGAACAGAAATCAGATTTGAGGAGGGTGCTGGGCAGGAAAACCAACTAATTCCTGGTTCAACTCAGTGGTTATAGATTACCATTAACATTTAACAGTAGTTATGCAAATGCTACTAAATGTGAATACGTTTAACATTTTCGGATTAGGAAGGTTGTGCATAGTAGAAGAAATAGATCGAGTTGTTTCTGGCAACATTTTAGAACTATATAGCAGCATCTGAGATGTGTGAAATTAGTCGTTGCTATTTCGATCGCCACTCTGTAAAAATAATAACGTGCTAATGCTTCTTGATTATCTTGGTGGATCCTAAACGGTATGTATTGGAGTTTTGAACATATAAATTTTAGTTTTGGTTGCGTGAGATAACCCTTTTCTCATTCAGCTGTGCAGCTTTTTTGTGAGTATAGTTTGTTTTGTGTTCTTATAGTATCATACTGTTTAAAGCATGTTTGGCGGCAAGAATTCAATAGTACTAGACAGTATTCAGGAAGAACTTAAAATCTAGATAATTTTACTGTTCTGTTATTTGTACCAATCATGCGCTCATTGATTTTGAATTTATTTCAGATGCCCAGTTGGGTAATCAATGCATTATTGATCTGTATTAGAACATGTGTTTCTCAATCTTCTTCTGAAGTCTTTGTTGGCACCCACAAGTTTATCAACTTCTTTACCTTTCTTTATCAGTATGAAAGATGGCATTGCCTGCACTCCATATTCCTGTGGCACATCCTGTTCACAGTAGTTCATTGCTAATAGTCAGGTATTAATTAGTAAAACAAAATTGGGAAATGATGAAATTGAGCTAGGGGAAAAAGTCAGTTCAAGTAAAATTCTTACTGATTTTGATCATAGATTGTTATCCAACTTCACAGCTTCCTGGTGTGGACGTTGTCGCTACATTGAATCTTCATAAATGATACTTGATTTCCGTAGTATGAGAGACAAACTACGGTATAATGAAATTCCAATAATTTTTTCTGCTGCAAATTTGAAGTTGTTAAAGATGAGATATTATTATTCCCACACAAGAAAGTATCAGCCTAAAATGCTTACTCAAAATTTGTGCTTGGGCAATTCACAATTTTTAATTCTCACATGTGCACAGCCATGACAGAAATGAATGAACCTGCTTGTCACTGGTCAATGCGAACCGAACTAGTTATCTCATGTTATAGTTTGAAGTATGAACCACGTCCAAAAGAATGGTATTTCCTGCCATTTTCGGCGCAATTTTAGGTACACAAACATCTTTTTATCTGTAATCTCTTGACTGCCCTCACATAGAATGGACACGGAATTAATTATATTCAATGAAAAAGTCATGTCATTTTAGTAGTAAATAGATTGCAGCTGATAGGGAAAATCGGATAGCCCTGTCCAGCCTTGTCAAGCACTACATCCAACAATTATATTCAAGCATCATCGGTTAGAAATCTCAGTTTTCATCAAATTCATATACCACAGTAATATGAAGTGAAGATAGCGGAAGTTTGATCTCTTATTCATTGAGATAAAGCCAAATACTCGATCCACAAAACCAAAGTCGAAAAGAATTTCAATCTGCAAGGCCAGCCTGACCCGTCCCTAAATTATTTCAGTAATGGAACATGTCAGTCTACAGATAAAAGAGCTGCATCACGCATAGTTAATCAAACCTCGAGACATCATGCACAGT
>CAIGRK010033822.1:0-14753 GCA_903798315.1 Fraxinus greggii | reverse complement strand
TTTTGGAAAACAATTTTTCAAAATGACAAAGAGAACACATTTTCAACAATCTCAAAATGGGCACTCAAAACACAAAACTCAAAATGAATTGAAAACACAAAACAGAAAACTGAAATACGAAGAGAACAGCCCCTAAGTTTTCTTAAAATGAAAAAAAAAATATTTAATTATTTATTTTTCTATCATTGGCTAAAAGTTTAAAGTTTTAGAAAGAGCAAAAAATATATTGGAAAAATAGTACTATAGAGTCCAAACCTATTACCCGCCTAGCAAGATGGTAATCAAACTTTCATTAGAATTGAACGACTCCTTAACTATATAAAATTTTAAAATATTTGTAAAATGGTTATTGACGTTCTTATGTGGGCATGAGATGACCAACTTCATGAAGACAAAGCCATTGTCATAAAAATAATGATTTTACGTTTGAACTTGTTTGGTAGCATTGTCGAGATTGTGTCCTATAAAATGTGCGAATAATAAATAATAAATCTTACGAAATGTATAGATGTTAAGTACGTTTGACTAGTTTAAATTATAACAGTACTATATCAGACAAATGAGGGTCACATGACGAGGGTTTTGAATACTTTCCTCATTGAGGATTATAATTCAACTATATTGAAAATTTTAGGATTAACTTTACTAATAATCATTCAAACACAATCACCAGCATTAATTAAAAGATATTTATAGTGACAGGGAGTGCAAATAGGAGATTTAAAATTGCATCCTCTGATATGTGACAAGGGGTCGACAAAAAACAAGATTATTTAATTTTTTTTTTTGTTTGATTTATAATTATGTTTCCTACATAACATAAGTACTAGACCATGTGCCATGTCGTCTATGCAGTTTAATGAATTTGACAATGAAAATATAGAAATTAGCAATTCTCTTGTGGTCATGTCTCTAACAATGAGGACAACCATTGATTGAGAGATTAGACTTGGTAGGATGGTAAGGAACCTCCAAATTTCATCTTGTTATATTAATAAGAAATGCGTATTATCGTAGATTTGAACAATCGAGTCTATCAATTTTCATCTTTATCACAAACTATGCACGTGGTTCGCGTATGCGAACGAGATGTTCAGTAATGAGAGGGAAGAAAATGATTGATTAAAGGAACTCCTGAACATTTAGCCCCATGTTTGAGCCCGGTGTTTTTTTTTTTTTTGAAGAATATATAATTAAAAAATAAAAAAAATCGATTTACATGTAAAATTATTTCATAGGATAGGGGGGTGAAATGTGTTTTAGAATAGTGATTTTAGAAGAATGTATAATTAAAAAATAAGAAATAAAATTCTATTTACGTGTAAAATTATTTTATGGGAGAATGTAATTAAAAACGAGTCTTAGAAAAAAGGAATCAAACATAAGCTTAATCGTCTCATATGTATTGATATCAATGATGGCCCCATTATTTCGATAAATCATTGCTTCAAACAAAATAAGACTACACAAATTACAAATGCTTGCTCAAAATCTTACCTATGAAATTTCATAGTTGAAGACACAATTTTTTCAAGTAAATTAAAGATATAGTTCCCAACCTTTGACTTTATTTGCAAGCAAGCCCGCAACTTTTTTTTTTAACAAACCAACCCCAACCTCAATTTAGTGAAATCCTTTCCTAACACTCGTGTAATCATACAAAAAAAATCATTATAATTTAGGGTTTGTCTACATGCACATAAAAATATATACATATCGGTATCCACACTCTCACACATTATAATTTAGGGTTTGTCTACATGTACATATTTTTATGTATATGTAGCATATTCCTTAATTTAAGTGTTTAACATTGTTCAATTTTCTATTTCGTTTAGAAAACAGGAAGACATTGTCGCTAGACATTATTGCCATTGTTTGTACATGACTTGCACGTTTCATAAGTAACATATGCGTCATTAAGGAAACACCACAACAAGAATGTCCGTCACAATGCAAATAATTTCAAGATTAAGCCCCCCATTATTAGCCATTTTAATTTTTGAAATAATAATTTTTTTTTTTGAAAAATGTGATTAAAAAAGAAGAAATACCTTTTGATTTATGTATAATATTATTTTAATGGGGCCAAACATGGGCCACATCGCCTCAGGAGTCAACACATACACAGATAAGCAGGACATATCTATGTAGACAATTGTGAATACCGACAGTGAGAGAAATGGACTGTGCTTTCACCTTGAACTACAGTCCCAAGCAGAGAGAGAGAGAGAGAGAGAGCAATCACGTTACCACATTCAAACATTCACAAGGTACTAGTCATGGCTGAGAAGCTTACATCAGGAAACACATATGAACTACAGAACTCACAGAGTGATAGATATTAAATAAATCAACAGATTCTTACTCTATGGCTATACAATCCCAAAGCACTTCAGGAAAACATGTAAAAGATGCAAATAATTTGAAACAACTATGATTTTTCCAACTTTCACTTTCAGCTTTTACAGCATACTCTTCACAAAAACCAAATAAAACTGCAGCTACACGGTCGCGCACCATCGTACTCATCTCCTCCATCCGGGCTGAAGACCCTTGTCTGAAATGTGATGTATCCAAATAAAAAACTTGTTCAGAAAATGAAGAAACTTAGAAAAATCAAAACCAATAAGTAAGATGAATATAGGAAAAAGAGGAGCACTTGTCCAAAATCAAATAAAATCAAAGAAGAAAAAGAGAATTCTAAAATTTTCATTTACTACCATACTAGGGACACATGGAACCAAAACTAAGAAAATCAGTCCAGATTCAAACTGGAAATATTTTTCAAAGAGTTTCATCTTGTTGTTCCTCCACCCTACAAGCTATAACAGATATGCAGAGACCTTTCTAATACCATATGAGAGAAAATTAACGAAGTGGACAGATAAGATTTGATCCATTAACAAAAATGTAATGGAAAATTGGAAAATATGCTCACTCAACTAACTTGCACAAAATAACAGAATTCTTCCACTTACCATCTCTAGAGGACATCAAGGATTTGTTATTTTTGCTTCCACCCTTATCATTAGCTTGAACTGGCCTCTGCACCCGAGGTGACAATGAATTCAATTTGCCATTAGCTGAGGCCGGTAGAGAATGACGGCGGACAGAACCATTTTCAGACCCATCATCACCAAGCTTTGAAGCTCCTTGCACTCTGAGCTTCGCTTTTGCAGACTCAGTTGCTTGCATATAACTTGGCAAGCTTGGGGTGTTCTGCGAGACATTCTCAGGAAACTCATGCTTTGTTGGAAGAGATCTCCTCCTGATTTTCTGATTCTCCTTGCCAGTCTGTTCTTCCTTAGAACCCAATTCATCATTGATAGTAGGATTCGTCTCCATCTCCACATCATTTACCGGCGAATGTGGCCGGACAGCAGGATGATCAGATTGTGACACATTCTCTGTAATTGGCGAGGGAGCTTCAGACAATGCCAGTTCATCAACTACAGCATTTGAAGAAAAAGCGTTTTCAGAAGATTTTACAATCTCTTGTTCAGAAATATCAGGAGCCGCAGAAGTAGACTCTTTTTTCAGACTAGGGTTTGACTTCTCAGTTTCAGTTTCTAACTTTTCAGAAGCCAGTTCTACGGATGCAGAAACCTTTCTCAAATTGTGTTTGACCCTCTCAAGTTCATTTTGTGGTTGTTCCAGCACTGTTTCTGTCTGATGAGTCATAACTTTCTTTGGGTTGCGTTTGGGCTTTTCTAAATGAGTGGATGCTAAAGCGCCGTTGTCCCCATTGGCTGCAGTTGAAACCTTTCTGACAGTTCTTTTTGATTTTCCAGCTTTGGCCTCAACAGCAAGTGGACCAGCCTGTTTTCGTTGAGATTTCACGTTAACAATTTTCCTTGCTCGAGCAGGTGGTTGCCAAAAGTGAGACTGTGACCAACGTTCGAGCCAATTCCAAGCTGAATTTGATTCAGCCGGATCATATTGAAGGCTCAGGGGCATAGCAGTTGGCAATGAGGCAAGAAGCTAGAAAAAGCAATAAGAACGCCATAAGTTCCTAATATGCAGGGTAACAGATCTGATTGGGAAAATAAACAACTTCAACACTTCTATCTTCTTGTAACATTATACAACATTTCAAATTTGTCTTGTTTTGATGTAAGATTTCAGTTAAAGCAGAGCATATGAAATGTCTCAAAAAGAAATTCCCAACATTGAAACATTAATCGATGAATAAAACTTCACCTTTCCTAAACAGGAAGAGGAGGAAACAAAAATTAATCGTCTTTCTTGCCTTACTCACCTAACATAGACATGTAAGAAGAGACATATTTCGAGCACGTTAAGGTATAGAAGGAAAACGAATTGCACCTTAAGGGCAAAAGTAGTTGTTCTTAGGTTCTCTGAGCCATGAGATGAGATTACTCCAAATGCGCCCACCCGTTTAGCAACCTGGTGAAGTATAAAATTGCATCCACAGTTATTTAGTAGCAAAAATTATATTCAAAATTTAATACTCCATGTACAAATAACATAAATTAAATAACCATGGGAGAAAAGAAATTTAAACGCCAACAGATGATGAGCCTCTCTGCATCACATTTCAAAATCAGAACTTTTGCTTGGTATATATATGGACTTGAGTGTTGCTAACATAAGGTCACATTTTGAAGCACTGATACAACATCAGTACGGATCTAACTGAAACAACTGTTTTAACAACTAACAAATATTAGAAAAATCGTAGGCAAGGTAAGAAAAGCAACAAGAAGGTTCTTTTCTGGTAGGTATATTACCTAAGAGAATAGAATAACTAATTGATTTCCACCATACAGCTAATATCCCGCAAATATGTTTTCTTTCAGGATCAACAAGCAAATGAAAAAGGCAAGACAGGTTGCATGATCAGGTTATGCTTCTCGGAGGTACCTGAACTTCTCCCGAATTATACTTTATAAACACTCCTGGTATAGAACTGGAGAGTCTGACAATACGTCCACGAGCCAGTGCCTGGAACTTAACAATTGCATGCATGCAACGGAAAGTAGCAATTGCCTGCCTCCTTACCAAGTGTCCACGAATAAGGGCCTGTAGCCTTATGATACCCTTCAGAGCCCGAAATGCACGACGAGCCTGTGGAGATGGTTACAGCAGAATCAAACAATATCACACAAAGAAAATTGTTAAGTATAATGAAACCATATAGTTTTTTATGTTCATTTAACAATGCCGAAAAATAAAAAAGATCGTGGTAATAAGCAATAAGCATCTTGCAGCCCTGAACTGATAAATAAATAAACAGTCACGCATATTGTCAAAAGAAGGCAAAAACAACCTCTACAAATTCATAGACAACTTCTCTAAAGATAAAAGGCAGATATGTAGAACTCAACTGTGGACTTAGTTATAAACCATCACAAATTTATTAGCAAAAAGATGTGAAAACAAAGAAAACGCAGGTTATTGAAATTTAGAAGTTAACAGCCTGGTGCGTGCTTGACAAGACCAACATAAAATTAAAAATGGCCCAGCTAATAAACATATATGTCACATTCTCCTGCAATGATGTCAACAAATATACATCAGCTTCATGAGATGAAATTCGAGTTACCAAGTATCCCCTAAAGGCAGCTTGTGCTTTTGTGGCAGCTTCCCCTTGCCTTCTTAACTCAGCAGTATCAATTGAATTGAGATCCAATGTACTTTGTGTACCCACACCTTGATTCACGGTTAACAAATCAGTGTTATCACATGGAGCGCCTGCAATTGTGCCCTTCTCAAATTCTACATTATTTGGACCTCTATCAGTAACCTGACTTGACAAATCCAAGCTTGCCTGGGAATTTGCAGACAGATCTTCTGCTGGTGTTTTGGCAGCAGCCTTTTTCTCAATTTTAACATTCTTCACATGCAGTTATAGTTTTAAATCAGCACAACATTATTGTTCTATGTCAAAAATTTATTGGAAATAAAATGCATTAATAACTTAGTCAACAGTTTTCTCACTTTCGATAAATTGGACTTAGATGACTTCTTTCCAAAAAGAACAGTCTTGATCCATTTTCCAGGAGACTTCCCCATTGCCGGCAGACCGCTGTAAGAAACAGTAACGATCAATTCTTGAATTATTTGCAATAAAATTAGGATCTTGCTGCATGTACATCAAGATTTACATAATGAATTACATAATGCCACATGACACTACCATTTGTCAGTTTAAATCACAATCAACTTTTTCATCCAATCTTTTCCCTCCACGTCATATTACGTAATCCATTATGTACAATTTTTTATGTACAAGTAGCAAAATCCATAAAGTCATGCCTTAATATAGGATGCATATGTACAACTATAGAAGATACAAGGAATACTGACATACACACAATAAAAGTGCGAAAGTAAATTCGTTGCTCAAAAAATTACTGCTGGAAATATTGAGAAGTGGAGTAAAAACTAAAAAAATGTATGAAATCCATAAGTAACATATAACAAATTATGAAGCATATTTAGTTACCTTCTCCGATTCATCTTAAAATTTGCCAGATCTATAATCTAACGCATGAATTTACCTTAAATGAATTATATGTGATATCTAACTCATTAACTTTTCCTCAAATGAATTATATGTGATACCTAGTAACGTTACCTTAATATCAAAACTTTATTTATATGTTCAAAGAAATCATTAGACAGAATTAAATATAAAAATAACTACCAAAAACGATATTAAGAAAAACTAGATTGCTTGAAACAGCTCACACGAGGAGAAAATTAAAATTATGAGCCGAACTTCAAATAACAAAGAAATTAGAATACAGAAAATTCAATTAGCAGTAATGTTTATTCATCTTTAAAAAGCCCTAAAAAAGCAATAGATTGATACCCAGTAATGGAAAGAATTAATCAGCTAAAAAAGAGAAGGAATATCAGAATCAAAACCCATAAGAAAGAGTAGAACCCAATAAATATATATACATACATGCAAAATCGCAGAAACACAAAAAAATCAAAAAATTGAAGTGTGTTTGAGGACAATGCGGTTCAGATCTGGCATTCTGATAATATGTAAAATAAAGGGTTCCCTTCAAGCTAAGATCCCACAACCCATTTCCAGAACAAACACAAAATTCACAGAGAGAGATCCAGCTCTAGAAAGGTAAAATCCACCCAAAAAAATAAAAAATAAATAAATCAAATTAAGGATAGACATAGGAAACTTGAGGGAAAGATTGATTCAAAGGGAAGGAAAAACACAAACAAAAGAGAAAATTTACTCTAAAATCCCATACCGTGCACTCAAGGTAAGAGAGAAATGGATCCGTCCTTGCTCGCTCACTCCAGCGTTCTTCTTCACTATTTTTTGTGCACTATTGGGCTGGTGGGGTGCGTGGGGTGTTTAGATGGGGTTATACATCAATGGCCTTTTGACTTTTTTGCACTTATTGTCCCTATAGTATTAGATTTCCGTGAATTCAGGACCTATCTTTTCAATTTTGGCAATTATTTCTAAATTAACCTTCCCTTTGCAAGAGTGGTCCTTTTCGTTCCTGCCGAGCAAATTGGTCTTTAAAGGCTTGCGTGCATTGGAGTCTCCAAATTATAGATGTGCAAAAGTGTCCATTCCTTTACTAGCCCTTATTACGCCAAAATAATTGCACTCTTTTTTTGTACTAGCTCATCTCCGTCTCTATTTATATTAGTACTTGTATTTTATTGTATTTTTGACCAAAAGAAATTCATTTATGAAGCAAGTTATTTTCGTCCAATCGATCATCAATTGTGTGAATGCAGTTGGTAATTGTGCGAAGATATTGTGGACTACGAACCCAGGTAGATGGTTTCTTCCATGCCAAAGATGATGAGTAATCTCTTTGATTTTGTGCAAAAATTCTCCTTACCACTATGCTTTTGTTAACACCTTATTATGCGATATCTGCTTAGGAAATCGATGGATGTGGATTTTTCGCTGGTTGTAATCCAACCATTTGACTCAATCCAAGG
Source organism: Fraxinus greggii (assembly GCA_903798315.1). Classification (NCBI taxonomy): domain Eukaryota; kingdom Viridiplantae; phylum Streptophyta; class Magnoliopsida; order Lamiales; family Oleaceae; genus Fraxinus; species Fraxinus greggii. The sequence goes on along the minus strand of CAIGRK010033822.1, from coordinate 6,794 downwards.
AAATAATCTCAAGCTTTCTTAGGTTAAAGAGAAAATAGTGCCATGATTCAAAATCTTTCATAAGTCATAAATCTTGAGTTCAATCCTGAAAAACGCAATAAAAAGTCGTGAGAGATAAAATGACATATGTCCTCTTAAAACTGGCATTACGTATAATACAGCAGTTTTGATATAGAGGCTCAAATTGTTATAAAAGAAACATGCATTTTTTGTAATGAACCCAAACCTTTGTGTCCAAACCATTAACAAATTTTGGCATAATTGGTTCTTAACATTTCGAAGAGACTGACTTAACTTTTGTAATACTTTGATAAAATCAGTCCCTAAAGTTTGTAAAATTTTGGCAAAAATAGGATTTGACACTTCTACAAGAACAACCACAATGCAATTCAACAATACATCAACAACAATAAACATCATCTGTACATGGCATTAGTATCAAAATGAAATAGCACGGCTTCAAGTAATCCATCAACACACTTCAAAAATTAGGCATGGTAACAAAGACTCAAATCTGGTTATCGAAATGGCCAATTCACTTGCCAGATGCTCGTTTAATCATTAATCCAAATTAACGGTTGTTTAGCACGAAACCATTACACAGAGGCATCAAAATACATTTAGAAAAAGTCAGAATCCTTAACAAAGTGTCTGAATACTTCACATCCTAACTACATTTTTACTAAAAAATAAAAAATAAATAAAAAATAAAACCAAATTCATAATATAAAATATGAATACATTGTTGGAATTTGGTTAATAAAAATGGGATAAAAGTTGATTATGTATCAACTTCGGTCAAGTATTTGGATAGGTTCCGATAGTCAAATCACGCAAGTGAATAAACCAACTTGTTCTACTCGTCGAGTATATGATTGTAATATAATTGGAATCTCAAAATCAATTTCGGATGAATGAGAAATTGTTATCCAAATTTATGAGGAAAAACGAGAATTTAGCATATGATACCGCGGCATGACCGGCAGCCTAGTGCTCTGCGAGCAGCCAACTTCCCTGCTTTGAGTGCTCTAACGGCGTTCTAGGAGGTTAGCGAGCAACCTAAAGAGCCGTGACTCTTCGTGAAACATACTGAAATTTGGGACGTGTCTCTCCTACCACAAACCTTAACATCTATAATTGGACACCCTTAGTGGTCTAAAATCATTATAATTCATATGCTTTGATTACATTGCATAAAAAATACTCCAAAACTATTGTTTTTCTTGCATCAAAATCATTCGAAAGTAGAGAATCCATTCCATTTTTGAGTTCGTCTATTCTTTGGAGTTTGAAGTGCTTCTACTGCGAGGAGGGAACCGTTGTATCTTGGGAGACGATTGCCAAGTATTCGTGATCACCTTGGCAGGGCAAATTCATTTTAAAGACACAATGTTGAACACTAGCCTCGGTTAACAATCTCATTCATTGTTCTTCATTTCTTCATTTTATTTTGTCATCCCAATTAGGTTGTTACTTCGATTTATTATACTTAATTTGTTCCAATTATAATTTGCAATTCGCACACATATCCACCAACATACATATGAGTCAGTCGTTTGATGTAGGGTTCGGGAATTCGCATGTTCTTTTGTTGTGTCTAGACTCCCAAGAATTCTTTTACTTCAGTGCCAGTCCTAACCTGCTCTCTGTCCCTGTGTGCTTCTATTATCGCTTCTACTCATCATGCCCATTTCTTCCTGCTTTCTTTTGTCTTTGTGGTTTCTGTTTTGTGTGGAATGGTGCAATCTAAGGACAGTGGCCCGGAATAACCAACAATTCAAAGCCAGATATGTGACAAATTACACATGAATATGTCCTTACTATCACGTGCTTAGAGTTTGTAGCACCGCCCCTCGTAAGAATCGCGTTAAGTCAGCTTTTAACCCACCCACGAATTAAACCCCCGAGGTTAAATTATTGCACTTGAAACTTGAGGAAAATATGGACACGATGCAGAAGAAAAGAACAATAACGCAATTTGAGGAGAATATGCCTTTAAGGGGTGTTTGATAGATATTATTGAGAAACGAATGTATTTTAAATAGTGATATGACGAGAAATATATGGTTAAAAAGTAAGAAAGAGTAATTGATTGATGAAAAATATTATTTTATTGAATACTATGTGGTTGAAAATGAGTTTTGAAAGAATTTATTTTTGAAAAATGCGTGTCAAACAAGGGCTAAGCCCACAATGTGTTTATCCTTACTTCCTCCATGTGATTTACAATAAAATGCACAAAGTATTGCACCATTGATCGCCGACCTATTGAGTTAGTAATCTCCAATATTTCTATATAATTTCATGATTTTGTTGTCAAATTAAGAAAATTGGCCGTCTCATGTGTAGCTTGCATTCAAGATTTATAAAGCCGGGTTTTACCGCAAAATTTGTATGTCTAAAAATTTGAAATAAGTCGTGCTCCCATGAAGGTTTCACGATAATTTAATTGGGATTTGAAAACTTTATGTCATGTATATACTCATACGTTAAATAATGATTTAAATAGAAGTAATTCATATTTGTTGATAACACGCTATATTAGAAAATTAAAAAAATAATTAAACTTTCAACAAAGAAAGTGGCCTATAATTTGGGACTGACGAAAAAAGAAAGTAAGCATATCTTTACGAGACAGACGAAAAAAGAAGGTATTAGGTTGAAGATATACTTGCTCCATTTTAAACATTTGAGACTAACATGATACTATGGAAATAGGTTGGGGATTAAGACTCAATTTTCCCAAGTTGGTGAAAGTGCTGATTGTTCGAAGACTTTGGGAACGGGGAAACGATGTCGTTTTCAGTAAGCTGTCGAGGCCTTAATGGAGACAAATTCACACTTTTTTATGAGAAAATTGGTTAATGAATTTTTTTAAATTTTTTATCAATTATGTAATTAATTAGAAACAAACTCAAGTAAATGTTGACCACTGGGGTCCTCTATTGTTGATGATTAGGTGCACCAAACGATGTGTGGTCCCGATAATCATATTTCTCAACAACGTAAATAATATATTGAAATATCGTGAGTATATTGCACATAATTATAAATAAATATTAGAAAAGTGTAATACAATTTAACTGTATAATTTAATTATTTTTAAGTCAACAGACAATACATGTCATTCGTCCCTAATGTTTTTGTGTGTGTGTGTGTGTGTAGCGAATAATGATTTAGATAAATAGTAGTGACTTCTTTTGAACAGTTTAAGTTTTAAATTTTTTTTTTAAACAAAGCATTAGATCCCAAGTAAAATCCATGAATTCAAGTTTAACCGTCTCTTTTTTGACGTCAAATATCTAATCAAAAATTAAATTCAATCAACACTTGATGTGCGATGTGATAAAGCCTCAATGAAGAAGACGCGAGAAGAATTGAAACTACCAAAAAAAAAGGGAACAAAAAGATAAAGAACAAAAACATGATATTATAGTCAAAACTCTGATATCAACTGATGTGAATCTTATTGCTGGATGTACCCAAGAATTCACACAAGATTTGATACGAACTCGGAAAAAGCTGAGAGAACATGTTGATAATTTTGAAAAATACATGTAAATTTTCTATAACGAGATTAAAAAAAAAAAAAGGACCTTGGTAGCTGTCAAATAATGCTAGAATATCCATCAAGAGAGAATATTATAAAGTGGCATTTGTTACATGGAACATTTCCACGTGAGTCTAAGCGGTTGGTTTGTATATATTCACGGAAGCACCTACACTTGTGCAACCATCACATTAAATATTAGCGTATTCTTATCAAGAGTTTCTAGCAATTAAGCTCCGGTTAGAGTTTGACACTCTCTCTCATCGATACTCATATATGTGTGGGATTCACGTGAATAAAATATCCCAAAAAAGTGCCCCCTCCCCCTATTGTGAGCACAGCATGATTGAGTTTCTAGAATTTGCCATTCTCGTCTGTATTTGCCCTTACACGGTTAAAGAGTCAAAACTCTTGGATACTAATTCGCTTTAGACAATTCTGACTTCTGTAACATGTATGTATTTTCTTAATTATAACGAAAGGACTATTTCTTCGATTTTTATTTATAAAAAATTTTAACTTCATTTTTATAATATAACAAATAAATAATCACTACACTCATCAAATTTAATTCTTAGAGATGTATTATTCAATTAGTTGATTCGTGCGTTAAAAATATTTAAATAAGATTTAGACTAGCGTTCAATTTACTCTATATCCAAAGTGAGGAAGCAACTAGCAGCTTAAATAGGTTCGGCGCACTTCAATTTTCTAACCGCCCACACTAAAAATTCTCGCAACTCGAAGGTTTGAATCCAACACCCCAAGGGCCAATTTGCCTTGGGCGTCGCTTGGATTTTGGCCCCTTACCTCTTTCAATTATACTGTAACTCCCCAAATTCTTGAAATTCGAAGCGTTACAATTTGGTCACAGAGCAAGTTTATTTGCTGTAGACTTGTATTAGAGACCATATTTTAGAAGTGTTGTGTCACATATAAAGTTGATCAAATTTTTATTTTTTTACGATCCTGAGCACTGTACTTACCATAGCCACACTATGCCGATATTGAGGTAAAGAAGTTTTATAAATATACTTGTATCTATGTGATGAATATGTGAAAGATTATTCTAGATTCAACATTTGAAATATATGTATGAATATTAGTATATGTTTGAGTTTGAAGACCTTTTGTTTGTAATAATCATTATTGCACAAGTATTTTTAGAATGGGACCAAATTCAATGTTTACCTAAGTTCTCGAAAATTAACTAAAACTCATTAGATACCCACTAATTGGTCTTCGAATAATTGGTACGACACAGACGGTAGGGATTAAAAAAACTCGTAGGAAGACGAATTCATTGATGCCTCGTGAATATGGGATCGTAAGGCAATATCAAGAGTATTACTGGAATCCAGCACACAATATGGCCAACACATTTGGAAGATATTAGTAAGGTGGAGGGAGGTGAGACGACTAGCCCATATGGTCACAAGTCTTCGGGTCACCAGGGTCCTTAGTAATATCTTGCCAAAAGAGTGGCTAAAGATGGCCGAATCAATTTACGATTATTTATGGGGAGTTGCTGTGCTTACCTTGCCTCGAGAGATTGATTATGAGGCCTTCAGCGTAGAACTTATTGAGCAGTGGGAGTTGGCCCGACTTGCAATTCCCGAGGACGATAGTGTACCTACTAAGATGTACATGCATGAAGATGCACCTCCACCTATTTCAGACAATGAGGCGCGGCCCTATAAAAAACCTAGGGTTTCATGGAGGTTGGATTAGTGACGATGATGGCAATGATTAATAGAAGAGTAAAATTTTAGTGGATTTTATTAAGTTTAGTTGTTGTTAATGTCTAGGAGGATTCTTTTTACATTCGTGTTGATTTGCACCAAAAGCTCTTTTATTATTTTGTATTCCTCTTCAAGGATTTTTTTGATATAATGATAAAATATGTTGGTTTGTAAATTTTTTTCTTATTTTGTACAAGTATTGTAGACTTCTCTAAATGAGATTGCAATTATTATGGTATTTAGGAATATAGCGCAAGCGAGGACGATTAGGGAGTTAAGGCAGGAGATTGATGAGTTGAAGCAGGCCATGACTGCTCAAGCCACACCTCTAGCACCTCAAGCTTCACCAGTTCTTCAAGCACCGCTGGTGCCACCAACATACCCAGCTGCACTGCTTATTCCGTTGGTCAAATAGTTTCGTAGATATCTACCCCTACCTTTGATGGCAGGAAAAACCCTTTAGCAGATGAGGAGTGGTTGCGTATTCTTGAAAAGATCTTCCACAAGTTGTAACGCCCCAAATTCTTAAAATTCAAAGCGATACAAGGAAAAAAAATTTGTTGGGGCTCTTTAATGTTAGCCAAAATAAATTGTAAATAATAAAATTTTTGGATTCAAAATATACAAAAATAATGGAAAATATTTGTCAATATAGACTTAGACAATTACGGTGTAACTTGATTTTGAAAAACATTTCAAGAAAATTCTGCAAATACCGGTGGCGCAGCAGCAGAGAGAAAAATATGTTTGGCCTAGCAAACATTGACTAAAATTTATTAAATTGTACAACAGCCTATAACACTCATATATGTACAACATATAAAAAATTGGGGTCTCGACGATAGTGTTTGAAGTGCGAAAATATTTTTCAACTACGTTGAATTTTCGTAACTGACCCGACGCGGTCTACTAAAATGGACATAATTTTTTCTTTAGCTAATATTTTAAGGTAATTCCAAATAGCACTATTAGAATACTCGTAAACCTTTCAAACCCCACTAATTTTACTCTAAAACATGCATCGTGGCCCAAATTATACCATTTTTAAGTAGGATGATAGAATATTAAAATTTAATTCAACAGTGATTACACTTCATGCTTAATCAATCCAACATTTCTAAATTATAGTTGACATGAAATGTATATAAAAACTAGACAAAATGGAAAATTAATTTTTTTTTTAAAAAATGTCATCTAAATGTTCATAAGAGATTTATATAATTTGAAATTTTACTAGAAAGTTAAAGAGCATTTTAAATCGTCGAGCACTTGCCACTATGCCAAACCACTGCCATACTTTGAATTAACCTATAAATTTAGTAGAAATGAGCACCACAAGTAATACTCAATAGGAAAACACTTAAATAAATGATAAAAAAAAAATATGTCTTCTGAAAATGCAAACTTTGGTTATTTGTATCACCGTCATTGCAAAGCAAATTAGTAATCAGGTAGTCTCCTTACTCTTAGGTTTTGATAACCCCTTTCAAGAAACAAAAAAT
>CAIGRK010033753.1:0-10067 GCA_903798315.1 Fraxinus greggii | reverse complement strand
TGCTTATAACAAGTGAACTTTTGTAGGAAGTGGAGATAAGAAGTCTTACGTACATGCATGCACCTATCCGGATCCCAAGTAGATTAAAGTACTTCATGTTTTGCCCATTTTCCTATTCCTTTTTAGTGTTGTACCTTTGGAGGGGAGGGGTGGGAGAAATGTGGAAAAGGAGATACTATGCTGAGGTTTGGAACTAAGGACCACCCACTTTCTCATTTTGAACACTCTTAGAAGAGTTCAATTAATTATTTTTTCTATTTTCCTCTTAAGAGACGAGATGGATTATGTTTAAATCATTTATGTTTTAAATTGATATTCAGTAACCTTACAATTAGTTGGATATTACAGCTCATTGAATGCAAAACTTGGATAGATTATTCATCTGAAAACCAGCCATTTAACTGCACAACTTCACTTGGACTTTATGTTCTCCAAACTTACTAGAAAGTTCAAAAACATTTAGCAAGTGTTACTGAAATTACAAAAATGTCATTTATTCCTTCTTAACAATTTATACGAAGTCAAAACAATAATTCCCCTTGTATTAATTTGTTTTTATTCATATGATGTACACATTAAAATGTCTCCTGAAGTTTTCACCTTGCAGCAGTAAACACAAAAGGTTGCTTCATTTCCTTTTATTATTCTTAGTTTTCTAAAATTTATGAACGGTGAACTTCATACTTCACACATGCATATCATATGAATAAAATGAACTGACTATAGAAAGAACTTGGTTTCACTATATGAACCACCAATTATGGAACTTACCCTCACTTCCACACTATTTACACTTTCATACTTCACACGCCCATGCATTTCGTACAATAATTACACAATGAAGAATTAGGAAAGGAGTGTGTTTGAACCCCTTTGAAGATTAGTAAATGAAAAAATTTCTTGTATATTTAGTACAACAGAAAATAAGTTGTAAACAAGTTCCCAATTTCTACAATCTCTTTATTTGTTGGTAGTAAAATCTTTCAACAATATGCATGGTCTGATTTTTCTCATTTTAGCTAATCTGGGAAAGAGATGAAAACAAATACTGTATTTGGGGATATAATACACCACTAATGTTTCTTTTGGATGTCATACTTGTGAAAATTTTGAGCATTTTTAAACGAGAAAGCAATAATTTTGATTTCTGATTAATACTCATATTGACTAAAATAAGAAAGCAAATGGAATAAATTTGTTATCATGTTGTTTGAATGGTGGCTGAAGAAATAAGTGCTTTTCTTGATTAGTCATTAATTTCTTTTGGATGTCATACTCATATAACTGTGTTAACCGTGTATTTATAAATAGTTTGGATTAATGTGAATTATTTTTCCTTGTGTTTTTGGATTAGGATATAGGATTAATGAGAGTGCTGAAAAGTATTGGAAGGCTGATCATTTGAAATTTTTGATTGGTTATTGTTTTTCTGTTTTCTGTTCCAACATTATGGTATGGATCCTTGAGTTATTTTCGGAGCTATTGGTTTGTAATGTTAGTTATGTAATTGTTCAATAGAATGTTTTGTGAACCAACTTTGTTAATAACAACTATAATGTTTAGTGATGGCACGCGGAGTTTATATGAATATGTTGGTTGAAAATGCAGAGACTTCATAGAATCTTGCCAATTGGAGGAAATTTACCTTGAAAGACCTAACAGCTAACTATGGAGGTCAGATTTACTATTATTTAAACACAAATCTCGTTTCCTAATATGTCTTCCATTCGTTCTTGCTCATTTTCTGCTGATTTCTTGTCGTGAATTTAAACAAAGTAAGATCTACTGTAAAGTGTGTTATTATTTTAACCACGGGCCTAAAGCACTAATCTTTCTATATTTCTCTACAATCCCGTTTGTACCTCTAGTTTATTTTCGAACAAAGAAATAAAACAAACCTTAGCAGTCGACTTCTTTCTTTTTGTTCCACAGAAATGTTCGCATATTAATGTGCTCACCTTGAATGTTAAGGTTCCATATTTTTCAATTATTCATTTAATTTGTGTATTTCATTTCATTAGTTTTATTTCTGTTGCTGATGCAACCCATGCTCTACAAATTGTTTTAGGTATGTGTGCTGTTGATTCTTGTTGATTTCTTGCATGTTTTGTGCTGTGAAACCCGTCAGCTGAAACTGTAAGCTTTAATGTTTTCGAAACATAAACCCTAAGGATCTGACTTCTTTTTATAATTTTTATCCTCATCCGGGTCTTATTTTTCTTATTCATTTTCTGTGCTTTTATGCTACGAAGTCTACTGGCTACGTTAAGAGGTATGATTTATTGTTTTTTCAACATAAAACCTGTAAATCTAACTTCATGCGATAATTTATAGGTATATTTCTCATGGAATTTGTTGGTTGTTATTGATGTTCTAATGTTTTGCTTTCGTTCTTATCCTTGAGCCATCGTCTAATATTTCCACATCTTTAATAAATTAATATCTTAAAGTTTCCAGTTTCATAATTAGACAGCGGAAGGCGATCTGCGTAGACTAAAACCTTGCTCAAATTAGATTTGGGGCGTTCTTAAATTAGAGTTAAATTTTTGCTTATTAGTTAGTGTTTCCTCAAATTGAGCCCAAAATCAAGCAACAAAAAAAAAAAGAACCGTTGGTCCCTAAAATGATATTCGCACACAATATCTCCATTATCAAGATTATATATGCACTTCAGTTATTCATGCTTTTGCTATGACATGATTTTTCCTTTCGCTAAAGCTTGAGTTTTTAGGTTTAAAGCTCACCTGTAATTATCTTCTGGTTGCTGTTTATTTTGAAAGACATTCCTAAGTAAGCTTTTGTTTCATCTTCCTCTTGAAGGGGTGCTGTATCGGGGATGCAGGTCTAGCAGCTGTTGGGGAATGTTGCACACTACTTGAGGATTTAAATTTGAGATTTTGTAAAGGTTTGACTGACACAAGAATGGATCAGATAACCATTGTTTGTGGGAAGACTTTGAAATCACTTGGTATTGCTGCTCGTACAAAAATTACCTATGTCTTATTAAAAGCTGTGGGTTCACACTGCAAATATCTTGAGGCTTTGTCATTAGACTCCGAGAACATCCTGAACAAAGGCTTGGTTGTCATATCCAAAGGATGCCGCCTGCTGAAAAATATNGTTTGACTGACACAGGAATGGATCAGATAACCATTGTTTGTGGGAAGACTTTGAAATCACTTGGTATTGCTGCTCGTACAAAAATTACCTATGTCTTATTAAAAGCTGTGGGTTCACACTGCAAATATCTTGAGGCTTTGTCATTAGACTCCGAGAACATCCTGAACAAAGGCTTGGTTGTCATATCCAAAGGATGCCGCCTGCTGAAAAATATGAAGCTGCAGTGTGTTAACGTAATGGACGAGGCTTTGCCGGCAGTTGGCATCTTTTGTTCATCATTGGAGTTGTTGGCTCTATACAGTTTCCAAGATTCATAGACAAGTCAGTTTTTCTGGACTTTTTCTTCTATTCAAATCTTAGTTATCCTTTTTCACCCCAAAACTATGGCATACCCCTTGTTTACGTTTTTGTGCTTACTACGCTTTTTGCTGTAGGTACTGGCGTTTGAAATGAGAAAGACGGGGGTATCAGTTCATTAGATGAAAATGTCAACGAATTTGAGACCAATGAAGATGGCAATACTTAGTATCGAGAAAGTGGGAAGGATCTTCAAGAAAATACTGATGTGGATGAACAAGAAATGGTGGTTAGAGCAACAATGGAACCTCAGAGTGGAAACAAAAGGTACATACGTACTAATATATGATGTTTCCATGAATCCTTTTGTAAAGTTGGCGTGCAAAGGATTTTGGAAATGTTTCATGTGAATAAGACTAAAGAATAACAATGCTTGGTGCATTTGCTTGCATGTGTTATTATTTATTCACTTCTTTATTGTCTTGCATTGACATTAACTGTGACTGTTTTAAGATAACTGATATTTTATCTGAGAACTACAGGTATCCATTGACATGTCTGAAAACACTATAGCTGTTATACAAGCTGGACATGACCTACTTCAGTTGAATTCTTGATTGTGAGTTTAATTTAATAAATATATTGTTATAATATCATTTTATATGATTTCGTATCGCTTCGATCTCATGAGTAGTTTGTTATGGCAGTTTGTTGATGAATAACTATAACAGATGTTCCTCTTGAATTTAGACAAGACAAGAAACCAAAATAATTTCCGGTGGTTGAAAAAAGCTTTATATTAATTTGGGATAAAATTTCTTGATAAGTAAAATATGCTCATGATTTTTTACAATGTAACTTATAATCATGCAACTCCAAACAAACACGAGTAAATTAATTTAAAATCAATCATAACCTTCCAATTCTATAATTCTATTTGACTTATTTCTCTTGAAATCAGCTAAACTTCCATTACATATGTGTTGTTTTAGTGTCCTTTCACCCTCTCAGTATCTGGTAAAAGTTATGATATCTCTGGAAAACAAATTTGTCTCTTGTTGTTTCAGGTTCTTGCTAAATAGTGTTTTTTGCTTTATGGTTTATTTAGCTGTTCAACAATGTACTACTATCTCTTGAAATTTTATGTCATTGATTGAGTTGAATGTCACAAATGAAGTACAAGGAGCACATTCTTGGTTTGATCATTTTTCCCTCTATGCAAAGCTCCATCTTGGACTGCATTGTTCCATAAGAACGTAAATTTTATTTCCTTTTCTACAATTTATACATTGCTAAAAGGAATTCCAAGATTGGTGAGATCATTTCAAATGTGTAGGTGATGTCAAATTTGCTAATTTCTAGGGAATGTATGGGCTACTAAAGTTTCTCGACATTTCAGCTATAATTTAGTATTTGTTCAGTCACCATCTTCCCACTTCTCCATGATCTGTCAATCTTTCCATTTTAGGATATTTGACCTAATACAAAATTTTCTTTTAATTGTACCAGGAAGTTTGTGGCAGTGCTGATGTTCCAAAATCAGATATAGTTGAAGACACTTGATGGGGTTAGCCTTTGCAATGGACTCGGAGGTTCGTTTAATGAATCCATCCTTCCTTGCTATGTAGTAATGTCATGGCCAATTGTTTCCGTGCTGACAAAATTTTATTTTGTTGTTTTTGTATTGCATAATTTTAGTACAGCTTGTCCAAATCCTTGACTTTTAAGTGTGAAAAAATGCTATATTATGCATTCAATGCTTAAGAAGAAGCTACCAAAAAAAGGAGAGAAATATATTTTTTTGGAACGCTAACATTGCCTTCGAAATCACATTGCCCGTGCATTGCATCTCGTAACTTATTTCTTAGCTTTTTACCATGAAGTTCTGTGGCTATTGACCTTTATGATTTAATGTTGTCTGCACTCCTTGTTACTTATCTTTTAGTGAAAAAGGAGGAGTTTATATATGTAAATCTCTTACTATTTTTGAGTTTGTAATTATCATGCAACTCTTTCAGTCCTGACTCAGTTTGTGTCTAAATCATACACTTGTCAGATAAAGATTAGTTGGCGAACACTGAATGTGAAGTATCATATATTATGGAGCGCCCATAGACAAATGATGTTTCACCACATTAATAAGTCAATAATGTCTTCAGTAGCAGTTCTGCAGTTCTAAGTGGTGTATGTGCTTCTTGTCTTATGGGTGTGGTTTGTTTTATTTAATGGTGATAATGGTGCTGGTGGTAAAGATACCTGGGGAAAACTACTTAATACTAATGGTGAATCTTTTCTCGATTGGAATGATCCCAACTATGATAGTGGCGAGGTAAATCATACGACAAGTCATAATTTTCTCGTGTTTCATTTTCGAACTTGTTAAATTTTGGTGCAGGAAAAATGTATAATTGTAAATTATGTATATAATTTTATTTACATTGTTATTTGTTCTTATTGATCCCAACAGGAGCCATATGAGCTTGTTGGAGCAACTGTCTCTGATCCATTGGATGAATACAAGAAAGTCGTGGTATCCATCCTAGAGGAATGCTTCAGCACTGATGATGTAGAAGTTGCTGCTGCTTGTCTCAAGGAACTAGGATCAAGTAAGTATAATCCTTACTTTGTTAAACGCATTGTGTCCATGGCCATGGACCGACACGATAAAGAGAAGGAGATGGCTTCAATTATGCTCTCGGGTCTTTATGCTGATGTTTTCAACTCAACCCAGATTCGTCAGGGGTTTTTCATGCTTCTTGAATCTGCTGATGATCTGTAATCTACCCAGACTACAAAATCTAAGGAAGAGGAAGCTCAGGGAATTCTACCTTATCAAGGCTCTGAATTGTTCAAGTATAATTCTATCTTAGCATGTTGTTTTCTTTCGGCAGGTGAGTTGCAAACTCATTGGATGTCAACAAAAACTATCACCTCAATATCTTTGAGACAACCATAACGTAGCTTATTTAATTCACCTCCTTTTACAATCTAATTAATTTCCTCTCCAAGTTTACATATTTAAATTTACAGTACTCATATTTGTACAAAATAAAGGTTGCTTTATTCCCCTGGTTGATGTGTTTGCATTGTTTTCTACTTACAATTTTCTTACTACTTCGTAATCAATTTAGTGACAATTTCATCTTACTGTATACCATCATATTTATGTGAAAATATAATTGAACATGCTAACACTACCTAAATTCTAAACCTCAATAGTTGTATTCAAGAATTGCAAATGGCAGCCCGCCGCCCAGCCGCCCAAAAAATGACTGGAAGGAAATAAGAAAAAGAACACCTCAATGGTCGGATCCATCTGTGCCTCTGAAGCAAAACCATAAAACCTGCAGCAGAATGCATGAAATTGTCACATTAGAGTCGAAAGGGAAAAAATGCAAGAAGACTATTAATCATGAAGCATTCAACTACTTTCTATAACTTTTACACTACTCATACAAAGTAGAGATCTGATTTACTCAAGTTTCCATCATTTGTTTACAATTTGAACTGATATACCAATTAAACCATCATTATGTACCTATGTGGAACATTCGGCAACACGAAATCATGATAACCTATGATCTCAAATTGGAAGTACACTCTNAAGAACACCTCAATGGTCGGATCCATCTGTGCCTCTGAAGCAAAACCATAAAACCTGCAGCAGAATGCATGAAATTGTCACATTAGAGTCGAAAGGGAAAAAATGCAAGAAGACTCTATTAATCATGAAGCATTCAACTACTTTCTATAACTTTTACACTACTCATACAAAGTAGAGATCTGATTTACTCAAGTTTCCATCATTTGTTTACAATTTGAACTGATATACCAATTAAACCATCATTATGTACCTATGTGGAACATTCGGCAACACGAAATCATGATAACCTATGATCTCAAATTGGAAGTACACTCTGTAGGACTTACAAAAGAATAAGCATTCCAACCGGCACATCAACTGGGACAAAACTGAGGCCCTTGAGACCAAAGTGGATAACATCTCACATGCTATAGAACGTGTTGTTACGAGTCCACGACTCAACTGCAGACTTTATCCTTTACAGAGGCAATTTCTATTTTCAACCAAGAAGCTCATTATTTTCAACTAAAAATCACTTTTTAAGTAACAACATCATACCACTCAGTAACTATGCAATAGGAAACAAGCTTATCACTCAGATAGAATTTGTATACTAAGACCAAAATTTTGTAAAATTCAAATCATGCATGTTTCTATGAACATTCTTTCATTCCATAACTTCTATCATAATGTTTGATTTCTATTTGCTCACAGTACAAACAACTCATTTGAGAATTCTCAGGAAACGTAAAAATGCTCATAAAAAAGGGCACTCTTGCAAAAGTTTTTTCCCCCCCATGTACAGTGAATCAAAGAATAACAAACAAATAAATATGATAGATATCTTCACAATATTTACCTCTGACCAAAATACATTACTTTTAGAGCAACATAGCGCTTTGGGAAGTGATGCAAGGTCTTTGTACTGCAACCTGAACAGAAAAAATGAAAAGAAAAATAAGCAACAGAACCAATGGAACTGTATTGAACGTAATACAAGGATGCCTACATCCAAACATCAAAGAGGAAAAACACCTGGAAGCGTCTGCTTTGATGGGTTCACAGTTATCTCATCATTACCATCTAATTTTAGGTTCTCCATTATTTCGATCAAATGACCACTATCTAAAACTTGAGCACTAGAACTTTCTTCCTTCTGCACTATGAAAACCATCTATTAAAAAGTTCACATACATACAATGGCCAAAATAAGTATTCTCTTAATTCCAAATTGTTTAAGAGGACATTAATTACTTTTGTCAAAATCTCCACGAAAAAATAATAAATTAACAAATCAAATGTTGCTAGGACATTCCATTCGCCAAAAAGGAGTAATTTATTGATTAATTGTAGTACATGGAATAAATTCTTGTAAAAGACGATATTACAAACCTTTTGGCATCGGCAATTTGAGAACAGAGCAGAGAACTTGGCATTCTCAGTCTCTAATTCCTGAATTATAGCGATTATTGAATAAACTATACTGTTTGAATTGTATAAAAAGATCGATTCTTGTAATAACTTTTGTCCATGAAAATTGGATAGGTGATCTGAACAATAATAAAATTTATTTTTTCATTTATAGGTGATCTGAACAATAATAATATTTATTTAACAAATTAGCACTTCTATTTGTGCATTATAAAATTTTCGGTTTAATATATTTTAAATATTCTTCAAATATTTACTGCTACTCGGAGAGGAACTTTAGCAGATTAACACCTAACATCTAAAGGGCGTATAACAGAAATAAAAATGTAAAGAAAGGAGAAAGAAACAAATAGAACAATTAAACTATCCTATCGTAATCATTTTTGCAAAAACCCATTCTATTGAAGCACATTTAGGTTTGCAAAAATCGGTGATTGAATGATAGTTTAATTGCATATATTAAGAATGATGTATTTGACGATATTGAAAACGATGTAATTATGTAACGTTATCAACGTACGAGAATGCTTAAAGAACAGCTGTAATAAGATATCAACTTGAGTCATTTGGCATTGCCTTTTTTATTCGACGGTCTCCAATATAATCGTCTTTTCAACTTGCCAAGGGGAACTCGTCAGAAAACAGATAGTGTTAAAATGCACTCCAGCGGATACAAGAAGCCATTGTTTACCCTAACTGGGAGGCACTATTACCAAACAGGGGCAGTGATAAACAGGTGAAGGGTAGGGCGGTGAATAAAATCGCCTCAGTTAACTGTTAGCTTGTGGTCCGCTCTGGCATTGGAAGTCAAATGATTCCACTTAGGTTGTAAAGCGGGTCATTGACCTTTTCACGATAGTTCTGTTTTATATTTTTCCAATGACTTTTTAGTTATGAGAACATGCAGAACAGGTTCCGGCATATAAACTATTGAGCTCACTATATCTAAGTTTGAAGGTTAAAAATACAATGATTTAGGAACTCCAGGAAATTTATATAGATCTCCGGTGAAACTTGTGGCCCTGATTGTCTACTGATTCAATCCACTGATAAGAGTAATCAAGGAAAATAAAATCTAGGATTAATGTCAACTCATGTGTACCCTCAGAAAGCAGCGTTCAATGATAGAGGCAAAATTTCAGCACCGAATCCACCTGTTATTGGAGCTTCGTGACTAACCTAGAAACAAGAGAAATCAAATACATCAAGGACAAGAGCCGCTTTCACCTTAGAACGCATTTCACGTTGAAGTAAGCATCTATGCTATGGATAGTTTAGCATGGAGAACTATCATACCTTTTCAGCTTCAACACATGCCTGTTCCATAACTGATAGCTGAGTGCCCCAGCCAACAACCTTCTCGTATCACTTGAAATTTGATTGTGCAATTTAAAGATGTAAAGAAACTGTCTTTGACACGCTACACTCAGACAAGAAAACAAAGGAATACCTTTGGTTCAAAAAACACAACTGGATTTGGGACGGATGGAAGATAATAACAACCCTTTCGCCTGTCGAGGACTTTGTGTGATAACCACCTAGAAGTAAGCTAATTTCATGCCCAATAAACAGGTGTCTGGTGTTAAGGGATATATATCCCACATCGATAAATGATGTAAATACAGACCAATTTATA
>CAIGRK010033661.1:0-11166 GCA_903798315.1 Fraxinus greggii | reverse complement strand
AAACACACACACACAAATGCACATGATGCTACTGTCCTGTAAATATTCTGATAAGAATTTTCCTATATGGATATATGTGTTTGAATGATGCTATTTTGCAGGTATGTGACATAATGTGTGTCGACAAATAGGTGATACAATGATTAACATAATATGTGTGGACTTGATTGAAAAAATTGATTGTCAAGACGTTGCGTCAGAGATTATGTCCAGCATTATCGAAAGTGTTTATAATGGGTTTACAAATGAGCCACACAAATGTAAAAGAATTATGCTTCTTGTACATTATTTGATACATGGAATAGCAAAAAAGTGTGTTTTATTTTCAAACTGGCCACTCCTACTGCAACATGTGGTGTAATGTCAAACTTTATGTCAAAAATAATATACTATATATGATTGAATATAAAATGTGAGAAACACCTTTGACCTTTGGCGCAAGGCACGAGCTAGTTGTCTCTGTGGCGGCGATGCAAATTGAACTGCCATCGTTTTCTTTCTTTGTAGTTTTGGGTACATTTTTGTCTCACTGCCATATGCTTCCTTGTACCATTTTTATACAAGAGAGATTCCAATATTCCAAAGCAAATTCATCCCAATCTCGGCCAACGCTTATTCATCACATTTTTTCGCTCGTTGAGGTCCCGAACTTCATAGAGAAGGAAAATAATAAGCAGAAATATTTGCGGACTTAATTTGCTTTCTTCATGCGTTCCGGCATCTCCAAAATTTTCCAATGGCATCGCGGTGGCAGAAATTTAAGCTTGGTACGCTTCTTTGCATTTTTTGAAATGCTTTTATGATGTTTGTGCGGCACTAAGTTATTTGCACCCAATTTAGTAATATATTTTGTAGTGATGGGTTCGGCTACATCTATAAACAGCCACAATTTGAGTTATTGATCAGGTGCACGATTACTTTGATTTGAACTTGGTTGGTTTGATTTTGAATTTTAATTTGTGGGAGTTTTTCTTCGTGCTCGTGATTATGGAAAATGATACGGGCATGGTTTATGTATTTACGACTTTATAGTTTTGGCTGGCGTGTTCCATACGCTAATCTTGGGGTACTTATGTGATTAAAACTTGTGACGAGATCATTGCTGTTCTTTGAAATTGAAAAAGAAAAGGGTTCTAGAAAAAAAAAAAAAAACTGATTTCTATTGATATTTTTAATACTGGACGATAAAATTTAAGCTTCAGAAGATGTGGATAGTTACACTTATGAACGAACATGATTTATATGGAATAGTGTCAATTGAAATTTGAGAAATAAGTTTGTTCAAAATTGTTAATGTTACAGATAAGGGATAAGTTACCAGACAAAATTTGAAGTCTTCTTCATGATTGTTTTCCAGAGTTCATTACGTAAACTCATTATCATCCAAAAATTATCTTTTTTCCACTTTTCCTTTTGTACTATTGAGAAAAGTTCAGGAATCTCGAGTGAATATTGTTATATTACCAAATTGGCCACAAGAAGGACACTGTGCAGTTGATATCTTCTGTTTATGTTTGAAAGGCTAACTTGTCAATTTACCTAGAAGGCTAGTGATAGTGAAGTTATGCTGGAATATTCTGCACGCCAAAGCCTTTTAGGTTCCATTTGAATGATTGTTTTTCCACTTCCTTCCATTTTCAGACTCGGGAAGAAGGGATGGAGAAGAATTAGTTATTGTTTCCTCTCAATGCAGTTGCAGCATTCTTTTAATTTACTTCTCGTGGTCAATCCAGTTGGTCTATATGAAGAGGAACTTGTTTTTTCACTATGCTAACTAGTCCATACACTTCTTCAGAAGAAGTATTTTTCTTTCTATTAGTTTTTTCTATTGTTCACGAAGAAATTGCTATAGTAAGGTTTGTAGACAGATTGCTTCATTTTTTTCCCTCTCCCCCTTTGATCTATTACATTCATTTTTATTTTTGTAGCTTTGTCTTACTTTTTTATTTCTTTTTGTTGAATCGGCTTACACAATGCTGGTTGACTTTCATTGTGCATTTTCTTCGGTTACTAGTCTATAATTAGTTAATTATAGTTATTTTTAAATAACAGGCCAAGTATATGATTCTGAATGGAAGCGGGGATACTCAAAGTTTAAGTGGCCATGTAGATGGCTCCACATTGAAGATGTTCTCAACCTCATGTGGAACATTAGCAGAGGATGCAATTAAAGATAATCCTGTTTCTGATATGTTAGTTGATTCATTTGGGAGGCAACATACTTACTTGAGGATCTCATTAACAGAACGTTGTAATTTACGATGCCAATACTGTATGCCAGCTGAGGGTACAGAGCTTACTCCTAGCCAGGAACTTCTCTCAACGAATGAGATTGTTCGTTTGGCAAATTTATTCGTTAGTTCTGGTGTACACAAAATTCGTTTGACTGGTGGGGAGCCAACGATTAGGAAGGATGTTGAAGAAATTTGTTTACAATTGTCAACTCTAAATGGATTGAAGACCCTGGCCATGACTACAAACGGAATTATTCTTGATAGGAAACTACCATCGTTAAAAGAATGTGGACTTAGTTTGTTGAATATAAGTTTAGATACTTTGGTTCCTGCAAAATTTGAATTTATGACTAGGCGTAAAGGACATGAAAGGGTGATGAATTCGATTGATGCAGCAGTAGAATTGGGATATAATCCTGTCAAAGTAAGTTTTACCATATTTCATATAAGTTTTACCATATTTATCCCATGTTTGAGCCCCATTCTTTAAAAATCTCATTTTTCTTCCAAACTCATTTTCAACCACATATTTTCCCGATAAAATAGATTTTGTAATAGTGATTTTTTTTGGAGAATGTATGGTAAAAAAGTAGGGAATAATTTAAGGTTTACATGAAAAATTATTTTGTCGATAGAATGTGTGGTTGAAAATAAGTTTGGAGAAAAATGAGTTTTTAGAGAATGAGACTCAAACAAGGGCTAATAATCATAAAACACAGCCTTATGAGCTGGCACGGAGCGTGGTTATCTCCAACACTGGAAGTTGTTTAGTTCATTTGGTTTCTTCCTTTCCAATGTCAAGAGTTTTTATAAGGACATCTCAAATACATGCTTTCAACCTTCTGTTTCAGTTGAATTGTGTCGTAATGCGTGGATTCAATGATGATGAAATTTGTGATTTTGTCGAGTTAACGCGTGATAAGCTAATCAATGTCCGGTTCATTGAGTTTATGCCTTTTGACGGAAATGTCTGGAATGTGAAGAAACTTGTACCATACTCCGAAATGTTGGATAGAGTGGTAAGGTAGAACTCTTCAATATTCAACAGTTTTAGATTGTGATATTCTTTTTGCATGCCTTGATTGGTTCAATTTCACTGAACAGGTCAAACGGTTTCCAGGACTTCAAAGGATTCGGGACCATCCTTCAGAGACAGCCAAGAATTTCAGGATTGATGGCCACCGGGGTACAGTTTCCTTCATCACATCAATGACGGAGCACTTTTGTGCTGGTTGCAGTAGATTGAGACTTCTAGCGGATGGAAATTTTAAAGTTTGCCTTTTTGGACCGTCAGAGGTGAAGTGTTTCATCATTCTTCATATATTAATCTACTTTCATAACATAAAATTTATTCGTACTCTATATTGAAACTTATGCTGCCTTTTGTTATTGGTATAGTATCTTTGCATTATTGCTGTAAATGTTTTTAGTTAAGAAAAAAGTCTCTATACCACACCCTGGAGGCGTCAAATGGGCCAGAGACACCCATGCCTGAGGCGGCTTGGTTGGGACTGTGCCGTTGGTGGGGCCAGAGACACCCAGGCCCGAGGTGGCTTTGTTGGGACTGTGTCGTTGTTGGGTCCACCTTTATTTTCCCAGGTTTGAGCCCTTGCAGGCTGGCTTGCGTGGACTGACTTAAGAAAAAATGGAAGAAACCAATCTAATGGACATAGCCATTTGGAATTTGAACTCCCATTTCTTTTCTTTTTTTCTTTTTGTTAATTTTAGAATTTTTTGGTAAATATTTCAACTCATTTCATTTTTCAAAATTTTTCACACACATTCTCTCAATATCACCATCTAATTTCTATTCTTTGATAGTCATGGCAAAAAAACTCGCCTGCTCGGGCTCGGCCCGGAAAAAGTCCAGCTCGGGCTCCGTTGAACCGAGCCTAGGCTGGGCCGGCCCGTTAAAAAAAAAAAATTAAAATAAATTTTTTTTTCAGCTGCCTGCTTTGTGTAGGCAGCTAAAAAAATTTTAAAAAAATAGTAGTTAGAATGTTAGATCATAGATGTTAGTTCTAGTTCATCAATAAAAAAAATTAGTAGTTAAATACTTAATTTTTAAATTGTTCGTTTCAAAAAAAATTGTACACGAAATATTTTATTCGTTTACAATTTTAACTGTCTACGATAATTATATTCGATCTCAAGCCCGGAGGATGGTTTTAACTATTATTTAATTTATATTACGTATAAGTTGTACAAATTTTAAATTCTTTAAGAAAAAAATTTAGATTTGACATGGGGGGAAAAAAAACTGAGTCTACTCAAGCCGAAAGCTCGGGTCAAGCCTCAATTTAGCTCGGCTCGGCTCAAGACAAAAAAAGCTCGAACCTTTTTTGCTCGAGTAGAGCCCGAGCTTCGAGTATTGGCTCATGGCTCGACTCGTTGACATGGTTAATGGTATGACAATATTTTGATATTTTGTTTGTAATATACTTTAGACAATGAAAAATGAGAATTATATGCTGAAAATGACGAACATGGGTATTGGAAGAAAAATGAATTTGGAGCTTGAGAGAAATTGGTATGCAGAAAGTAGAGAACAAAATTCGTGCAAATGGGAAAGAAGCAAAAAAAAAATACAAAAAGGCTAACCCCTTGTTTGATAGAGATTAAAATCAGATTTTTAGTAGATTTTGATTAAAAAAAAAAAAGATGAAATGTGTGGTTAAAAAATTTTGCGACCCATGAAAAATGATATTAAAATGAATTTTCAACTTTGACTAAGATTAAAAATTAAATTTTAATCGAATCGAGGGCAAAGTCTCTAATCCGCCAAAAGGGGTATCATATAAGTGGGTTGGGTTTTTTTTCCTAGTGCATCAAATAAGTGGGCTGTTTTCTCTTATGAGGCTCCTAAAAAATTGAGGTCCCATGCCTTTTCCTAGTTCGCCTTGGGCCAGGGTCGGCGCAGTTAATAGTCACGAATAGCTTCATCATTCATTTTCCTTGCTTTCTTCACTTCGAATTCAGGACCTTTGGTTTACTTCTGGATGAGTCCTCTTTATCTACAATATATGGTTTAAACACATTGATATAAAGAACATTGTGAGTTTTGCACCATGA
Organism: Fraxinus greggii; assembly: GCA_903798315.1. NCBI lineage: Eukaryota > Viridiplantae > Streptophyta > Magnoliopsida > Lamiales > Oleaceae > Fraxinus > Fraxinus greggii. The sequence goes on along the minus strand of CAIGRK010033661.1, from coordinate 5,860 downwards.
GGGGAGTTCTTTTTTCAATTCACTTCATGATGAGTAATGACTCGATACATTTTGGCATCTATCTAGGATCATTTTAAATACAAGAAAATGTATCATATTTAAAATGACATATCAATTGCATTCCACTTAAACTGATGTCATAACATAACATCAGTGATATTACCTAACATTATTCTTTTTCTTATTAAAGTTTTTAGAGCACTTAAGTCAAAGTCGCTATTGACATAATCAAGACAGTACGCAAAAATAGTAACATTTTATAATTGTTTTTGTGGGGCCGTCAATGATATAGTTTTAAAAATATAACCACGCACTTTCCCAAAATAAAATCCCTACTTTTTGGCCACATATTTTTCAAAAAATTGATTATTACAAAATTTACTTTTTCATTAAAAGAAATGAGACTCAAACAGATCCTAAAATCGATTAAATTATTCTAAAACAGTGTTCAATTAATTTCAAATTAAAGGGTTGTATTATTGAATTTTCATATCAAACATGACACTTACATCAAAGTGAAAACCGATCTCACATTAGTAACATATTACCGAAAACAGATGCAATAAATTAATTGAATGCCCTAAAATTCAAAGCAGCAAAATAACTAATGTATAAGAAACCCACATAATTATAATGATATGAACTAAATAAAGAAGGAAAGATGCTACACTTACAGTCATTAGAGGGCTGTAATTTTTATAGCCATATCTAATTAGTGTTAATGGGCCCCACTCTAATTAGAGATGACTGTAATAATGACTGTACAAGTAGGATTTTTGATAAAGAAAATTGGAATATAAATGAGACAAATAACATACATTCCTTGTGTGCTACATACCAATTATTTAAGTATATTTATTAGGATTAAAACGACGGACGACTATAAATATATGTGACATTTAGCACATATTTAACAATCATTATTTCAAAATTCGTTTTCTTACATAGTCATTTTCAACTATATATTTACACAATAAATTACTCTGCTCGTAAATCCAAAATTTACTTAAATTTTTAACCACATATTCTTCAAAAAATCGTTATTCAAAATTCTGTTTTACCCAAATAATGTTTGTCAAACAGGAGCTTAATTGTGCATCCATTTTTTAAGCGAATTTGCACTGTCAAATAATGATTGTCAAACAGGGGCTTAAGTCATACATATATACTCACAAATAATTAAGATGCGGCTTGAATCTAACATTGATAGATGTTGAATCTCGAAAATGGTGTACAAGTGCTATCTAATGATTAAAGTATTATATTATTTATAATTTCAACTTTACACAACAAGTCGTTGTAGTATAGTGGTAAGTATTCCCGCCTGTCACGCGGGTGACCCGGGTTCGATCCCCGGCAACGGCGTTCATTTTTTCCTCCTTTTGTGGGGTTTCATTTTCCTGAGAAATTGCTTCTACTGTGGCTTCAAAAATATGGGTCACCTTTCGAAACCCCATTTAAGAATAAAGAATTGTAGAAGAACACTGAAATTGCAGAAAAATGTACAGAGAAGATGAAGGGTTGTTGCTCATTGTTCCAAAAAATGCAATGCAATTCCATTTTATACAAAATTATGGCCCCCAAAAATCCAAGGACTGTTACAACAAAAACGACAAACTAAACCGAATTCTCGCTAAACTCGAACCTCAGCAACTTGTTACAACAAGCAAAATTTGAAAAATGAAAACTTTGAAACCCCAGTTGAAGAATTGCAGATGAAAGCAAAAATTGCACAAAATCCAGACATAAAATGCAGTGTTGTGGCTCATTGCCATAAAAATTGCAATGCTATTCCTCTTTATATAAAAGTATAGCACCTAAAATCCAAGAATTTATACAACTAAACCTTATTCCCAGTAAACTCGGATTTAGGCTATTGCTACAACAAACAAACACGAAAGTAAAATATTGTAAGAATCCGCAGCATCATTCTAGTTCTGCCTATGAGCAATGTAATCAGCCAAAGCAATCAATGGAGCTGCCTTATCCGAATCAAACTCAGCCAATTGATCTTTAGCCTCCTCATTCAATTTCTCAGCAAATTCCCTAGCCTGATCTAATCCCAACAATTTGGGATAAGTTGCCTTATCAGCCATCAAATCTTTCCCTGCAGTTTTTCCCAGTTCTTCTGATGATTTGGTCACGTCCAATATATCATCCACCACTTGAAACAACAAACCGATTTTCCTTGCAAATGTTCGTAATTTTTCGACTTGTTCATCAGATCCACCCCCAAGAATTGCACCCAAAACAACTGATGCTTCTAATAAGGCAGCAGTTTTGTGAACGTGAATGAATTCTAATTGGGGCAAACCAACATTTGTATTGTTCCCAGTACAGCTTAAATCCACTACTTGGCCCGCCACCAGTCCTTCTGTACCAATGGCCTTGGCCAATTCTCCGACTGCCTCCAGAACCCGATTTGGTGGTACCATATTGGCAGCCGTGACGATAAATTCGAAGGCGTAGGCCAATAAGGAATCGCCGGCAAGAATCGCCACATCCTCGCCGAATACTTTATGATTAGTGGGCTTTCCACGGCGAAGATCATCGTTATCCATACAGGGCAAATCATCGTGAATAAGTGACATAGTGTGGATCATTTCCACCGCACAGGCGGCAGGCATGGCGGCGGACTGGTGGCCTCCCACCAGCTCACAAGCGGCGATACATAACATTGGGCGCACCCTCTTGCCACCTGCCAACAAAGAATACCGCATTGCTTCGTGGATCTTTGGTGGGTTCTTCACCGAAACAGCTTCATCCATTGCCTTGTTCACATAATTGGCCTTTTCAATCATATATTCCTTGAAATTGAAGGTGGTTCTCTCCTTCTGGGTCTCCATTGTTTCTTCTTCTTTGGTGATAATGGCTGATATAGAGAGAGACGAAATGGGCCTCTTGTGTTTCAGCGAATTTTGTTCAAATTTTTTATTTTTGATTACAGGATTATTAATAAAGCCAGTGAAACTGAAGGATTTATATGGGGACGGACGGTTGAAAATTGAGCAAGTTTGAACCCATGAATCCATAAGATTCATAGATCTCATCTTCTTGATTTCTAGGCTTCAAAAAGGCAAAAAACAGAAGACAGATCCGAAGCTGGGTAGAAAAATTAGTTCAGTAAATTTTAAAGTCTCAAAACTTAAAAAGAAACTAACATAGACAAATCAGACGAGTAGATAGGGTTTTGGATGAGAAGCACTAGACAAATCGCACTCTTACAAGAGAGTTGGATTCTTGTTGGGGTTGAGTGGAGGCGGTGGTGGGTTCCACCCATTTTGCAGGATGGGCTGATCTTCCAATTACAGGTGTCGTAAAATAATTCGGCTAACTTCATTGGACGATTGTTCTCAAAATTAACGAACATGAAATCGACTTTAGGGTGTGTTCGTTAGAGATTAAAATCGGATTAAAATTGAAAAACTAGCCGTTATGTTGACTTTTATGAGATGAGGAGAATTCATAACGGCCATATTTTCAATTTTAATTGGCTTTTAATCTGTACCGAACAGGGCCTTAATATTAGGCGTGTGTTTCAATCACGTTATTTTGAAAAAATGTATTCTGAAATAGTAAATTGACGAAGAATATATAATTGAAAAAAAATAGTTATTGATATGATAAAAAGTATTATTTTATTAAAAAATACATGATTGAAAATAAGTAGAAGAATGAGAATGAGATTTTTAATGTATAATTTACAGGGGATAGATATTATTTGTGATCGGAACTTATCTAAAAGCATATGTATGAAAATTAATGTACATAAGAGCGTCAATCCCATTTTTCAAAAAAATTATTTTGCTTTAAAAATTTATTTACAATCACACATTTTGATAAAATAATTTAATGTGTAAAATCAATTTTTTTTCCCACTTTCACGTTCTTCAAAAAAATCATCTTACAAAATTTATTTTTCCTGCAAAAAAGGCTCAAACAAGGGCTGAGAATGCAGTATCAGGATTTGTGTAGGTGGGAGATTGTTGTGTTACATCCATCTTGCAACTCAAAGAACGGGCTACTTGTCCATTTATGGGGTCGTAAATAATTTGGCAAAATTTCGAATATGAACAATGATTTAATAATTGATTAGAGTTATTTAACACTTATTTTAATTTCAAAAACCTGTAAATCTTAATTACATTGGAATCTTATTTATTAAAATTAGTTTGCCATTATTAAATTTTTTATTTACTGAGAATAGGTTGATATCAGAATGGAGCGCACCTATCAAGAGAGCGAAGCGACGTAATCAGCCTTTCGGAGTTTAATTTACTGCCTATTTGGGTGCAGGGGAAACGCTCTCGCAGTACGGTACAACGGTATTTTTTATACTGACTCTAAAGTCTTGTATGGGCCGAGGTTAGGATTAGTATATATACACTGATAATATAACTATATTATTCATACCGAATAAAATATCTCCAATTCGCTCCTTGTGAACGTATTCATATTATGAAACCAGTTAAATCCTTGTATTGATTTCTCTCTTTTACTTCTCTATTATCGCGTATTAAATTTAACAATTGTTAACTTTAACTTAAATTTTAACCAAATTTTTTAGTGTATTGTAATAATTAGATTTGACTTGTTCATTCTCAAACTTTATTAAGCCCTTATTCGTCTCATTTAAAACAAAACTTTTTAATTCTCATAATTTCAACCACACATTCACAAAATAAAATATTTTATATGTAAATCCAAAACTTTTCCTACTTTTTAAAAACACATTCTCCAAAAAGTTCATATTCAAAATATCATTCTTTCTCAATAATGGCCATCAAACAGAGGCTCAACTAGGGTTGTACCCATAAACCCAAAATCGCGGATCCGAATATTCGGGTCGGGTTGGATTGATTTTGATTTAAAAATGAATTGGGTAGGGTCGGTTCACGGTTTAAACATTTTCAAACCGACCCAACCCTATTTCCAATTTCCAATTTCCAAACCGTGAAATCCTATTTCCAAAGCTGTGATATCATCTCAACTTCAAAACCTAGCCTCCCTCTCCAGAGATCTCCATCGTCTACAACTCTTTTCAACATTGGAAGAACACCTGAGCCTAGAAAGCCGTCTTCTTTTGTAACTGGATCAACATGTCTCTGGAGATAGTCTGAATAAGGAACCATCACTCGGAAGAATTCTGTCAGATCCCTTATCGTAAGTTTGATAAGCCTTGAATTTGTTCTTGTCCCCTCTTTATGTTTCAAACTGGCTGATTTATTCAATTTGGTAGATTTAGTTAATTCTTTTATCTTTGTGTTCCCGCTATATCTAACCAGTAATGAACCTGTACAGTTTTTTAAGGTCCAATTCCCAAATTTTTTGAATATATAATTATTTATTTGAATCATATTACAGTATGTTGATAATGTTAAACAAGTGTTTCAAGTACTTAGATAATGATTTTACACTCTGGATACCGAATTTACACGCTAAATATCGGATTTACAGCTTGATGCCGTATATGCAGAATGTTTACCGGATTTTCAGTTTGATACCGCATATGCAGTAGGCTCAAGCACCGTATTTACACATACCCTTTTTAAGAAATAACAAGAAAAAATTAATGAACAAACATTAATAAACTTTTAACCCGAGGCCTGTGCTACACACTGTTTCCTTAAAATAGATTCGCCCTCTCACCGTACGTTCTTGAGGTAAAAATATAGCGTCTGCTTCCCAGGATACAACGGAAGAACAGTAGAATCTGAGTACCACAAATTTTACTCCGGCGAACTGAGTTAGTTCCCGAACAATATCACCACAAAGACTGAAACAGATACTGAAAGCAAAGACAAACTCGAACGATATGCAGATGAATTTTCAGATGAATTCGTATGTATTGAAAAGAGGA